>CASCJZ010000160.1:0-71600 GCA_949152475.1 Terebella lapidaria
GATCGCCTATGCTATAACATGGGGTTAAAAAAATAACTCTCAGAAACGGCCCCATTTTATGTCACAATGTACTATGTCCCTAGACTAACTATTAGCCACAAACACTCGCTGAATAAATTAACTTAAAATTTACGATATGCCCATTATAAACTACGATGATCGCCTATGCTATAACATGGGGTTAAAAAAATAACTCTCAGAAACGGCCCCATTTTATGTCACAATGTACTATGTCCCTAGACTAACTATTAGCCACAAACACTCGCTGAATAAATTAACTTAAAATTTACGATATGCCCATTATAAACTACGATGATCGCCTATGCTATAACATGGGGTTAAAAAAATAACTCTCAGAAACGGCCCCATTTTATGTCACAATGTACTATGTCCCTAGACTAACTATTAGCCACAAACACTCGCTGAATAAATTAACTTAAAATTTACGATATGCCCATTATAAACTACGATGATCGCCTATGCTATAACATGGGGTTAAAAAAATAACTCTCAGAAACGGCCCCATTTTATGTCACAATGTACTATGTCCCTAGACTAACTATTAGCCACAAACACTCGCTGAATAAATTAACTTAAAATTTACGATATGCCCATTATAAACTACGATGATCGCCTATGCTATAACATGGGGTTAAAAAAATAACTCTCAGAAACGGCCCCATTTTATGTCACAATGTACTATGTCCCTAGACTAACTATTAGCCACAAACACTCGCTGAATAAATTAACTTAAAATTTACGATATGCCCATTATAAACTACGATGATCGCCTATGCTATAACATGGGGTTAAAAAAATAACTCTCAGAAACGGCCCCATTTTATGTCACAATGTACTATGTCCCTAGACTAACTATTAGCCACAAACACTCGCTGAATAAATTAACTTAAAATTTACGATATGCCCATTATAAACTACGATGATCGCCTATGCTATAACATGGGGTTAAAAAAATAACTCTCAGAAACGGCCCCATTTTATGTCACAATGTACTATGTCCCTAGACTAACTATTAGCCACAAACACTCGCTGAATAAATTAACTTAAAATTTACGATATGCCCATTATAAACTACGATGATCGCCTATGCTATAACATGGGGTTAAAAAAATAACTCTCAGAAACGGCCCCATTTTATGTCACAATGTACTATGTCCCTAGACTAACTATTAGCCACAAACACTCGCTGAATAAATTAACTTAAAATTTACGATATGCCCATTATAAACTACGATGATCGCCTATGCTATAACATGGGGTTAAAAAAATAACTCTCAGAAACGGCCCCATTTTATGTCACAATGTACTATGTCCCTAGACTAACTATTAGCCACAAACACTCGCTGAATAAATTAACTTAAAATTTACGATATGCCCATTATAAACTACGATGATCGCCTATGCTATAACATGGGGTTAAAAAAATAACTCTCAGAAACGGCCCCATTTTATGTCACAATGTACTATGTCCCTAGACTAACTATTAGCCACAAACACTCGCTGAATAAATTAACTTAAAATTTACGATATGCCCATTATAAACTACGATGATCGCCTATGCTATAACATGGGGTTAAAAAAATAACTCTCAGAAACGGCCCCATTTTATGTCACAATGTACTATGTCCCTAGACTAACTATTAGCCACAAACACTCGCTGAATAAATTAACTTAAAATTTACGATATGCCCATTATAAACTACGATGATCGCCTATGCTATAACATGGGGTTAAAAAAATAACTCTCAGAAACGGCCCCATTTTATGTCACAATGTACTATGTCCCTAGACTAACTATTAGCCACAAACACTCGCTGAATAAATTAACTTAAAATTTACGATATGCCCATTATAAACTACGATGATCGCCTATGCTATAACATGGGGTTAAAAAAATAACTCTCAGAAACGGCCCCATTTTATGTCACAATGTACTATGTCCCTAGACTAACTATTAGCCACAAACACTCGCTGAATAAATTAACTTAAAATTTACGATATGCCCATTATAAACTACGATGATCGCCTATGCTATAACATGGGGTTAAAAAAATAACTCTCAGAAACGGCCCCATTTTATGTCACAATGTACTATGTCCCTAGACTAACTATTAGCCACAAACACTCGCTGAATAAATTAACTTAAAATTTACGATATGCCCATTATAAACTACGATGATCGCCTATGCTATAACATGGGGTTAAAAAAATAACTCTCAGAAACGGCCCCATTTTATGTCACAATGTACTATGTCCCTAGACTAACTATTAGCCACAAACACTCGCTGAATAAATTAACTTAAAATTTACGATATGCCCATTATAAACTACGATGATCGCCTATGCTATAACATGGGGTTAAAAAAATAACTCTCAGAAACGGCCCCATTTTATGTCACAATGTACTATGTCCCTAGACTAACTATTAGCCACAAACACTCGCTGAATAAATTAACTTAAAATTTACGATATGCCCATTATAAACTACGATGATCGCCTATGCTATAACATGGGGTTAAAAAAATAACTCTCAGAAACGGCCCCATTTTATGTCACAATGTACTATGTCCCTAGACTAACTATTAGCCACAAACACTCGCTGAATAAATTAACTTAAAATTTACGATATGCCCATTATAAACTACGATGATCGCCTATGCTATAACATGGGGTTAAAAAAATAACTCTCAGAAACGGCCCCATTTTATGTCACAATGTACTATGTCCCTAGACTAACTATTAGCCACAAACACTCGCTGAATAAATTAACTTAAAATTTACGATATGCCCATTATAAACTACGATGATCGCCTATGCTATAACATGGGGTTAAAAAAATAACTCTCAGAAACGGCCCCATTTTATGTCACAATGTACTATGTCCCTAGACTAACTATTAGCCACAAACACTCGCTGAATAAATTAACTTAAAATTTACGATATGCCCATTATAAACTACGATGATCGCCTATGCTATAACATGGGGTTAAAAAAATAACTCTCAGAAACGGCCCCATTTTATGTCACAATGTACTATGTCCCTAGACTAACTATTAGCCACAAACACTCGCTGAATAAATTAACTTAAAATTTACGATATGCCCATTATAAACTACGATGATCGCCTATGCTATAACATGGGGTTAAAAAAATAACTCTCAGAAACGGCCCCATTTTATGTCACAATGTACTATGTCCCTAGACTAACTATTAGCCACAAACACTCGCTGAATAAATTAACTTAAAATTTACGATATGCCCATTATAAACTACGATGATCGCCTATGCTATAACATGGGGTTAAAAAAATAACTCTCAGAAACGGCCCCATTTTATGTCACAATGTACTATGTCCCTAGACTAACTATTAGCCACAAACACTCGCTGAATAAATTAACTTAAAATTTACGATATGCCCATTATAAACTACGATGATCGCCTATGCTATAACATGGGGTTAAAAAAATAACTCTCAGAAACGGCCCCATTTTATGTCACAATGTACTATGTCCCTAGACTAACTATTAGCCACAAACACTCGCTGAATAAATTAACTTAAAATTTACGATATGCCCATTATAAACTACGATGATCGCCTATGCTATAACATGGGGTTAAAAAAATAACTCTCAGAAACGGCCCCATTTTATGTCACAATGTACTATGTCCCTAGACTAACTATTAGCCACAAACACTCGCTGAATAAATTAACTTAAAATTTACGATATGCCCATTATAAACTACGATGATCGCCTATGCTATAACATGGGGTTAAAAAAATAACTCTCAGAAACGGCCCCATTTTATGTCACAATGTACTATGTCCCTAGACTAACTATTAGCCACAAACACTCGCTGAATAAATTAACTTAAAATTTACGATATGCCCATTATAAACTACGATGATCGCCTATGCTATAACATGGGGTTAAAAAAATAACTCTCAGAAACGGCCCCATTTTATGTCACAATGTACTATGTCCCTAGACTAACTATTAGCCACAAACACTCGCTGAATAAATTAACTTAAAATTTACGATATGCCCATTATAAACTACGATGATCGCCTATGCTATAACATGGGGTTAAAAAAATAACTCTCAGAAACGGCCCCATTTTATGTCACAATGTACTATGTCCCTAGACTAACTATTAGCCACAAACACTCGCTGAATAAATTAACTTAAAATTTACGATATGCCCATTATAAACTACGATGATCGCCTATGCTATAACATGGGGTTAAAAAAATAACTCTCAGAAACGGCCCCATTTTATGTCACAATGTACTATGTCCCTAGACTAACTATTAGCCACAAACACTCGCTGAATAAATTAACTTAAAATTTACGATATGCCCATTATAAACTACGATGATCGCCTATGCTATAACATGGGGTTAAAAAAATAACTCTCAGAAACGGCCCCATTTTATGTCACAATGTACTATGTCCCTAGACTAACTATTAGCCACAAACACTCGCTGAATAAATTAACTTAAAATTTACGATATGCCCATTATAAACTACGATGATCGCCTATGCTATAACATGGGGTTAAAAAAATAACTCTCAGAAACGGCCCCATTTTATGTCACAATGTACTATGTCCCTAGACTAACTATTAGCCACAAACACTCGCTGAATAAATTAACTTAAAATTTACGATATGCCCATTATAAACTACGATGATCGCCTATGCTATAACATGGGGTTAAAAAAATAACTCTCAGAAACGGCCCCATTTTATGTCACAATGTACTATGTCCCTAGACTAACTATTAGCCACAAACACTCGCTGAATAAATTAACTTAAAATTTACGATATGCCCATTATAAACTACGATGATCGCCTATGCTATAACATGGGGTTAAAAAAATAACTCTCAGAAACGGCCCCATTTTATGTCACAATGTACTATGTCCCTAGACTAACTATTAGCCACAAACACTCGCTGAATAAATTAACTTAAAATTTACGATATGCCCATTATAAACTACGATGATCGCCTATGCTATAACATGGGGTTAAAAAAATAACTCTCAGAAACGGCCCCATTTTATGTCACAATGTACTATGTCCCTAGACTAACTATTAGCCACAAACACTCGCTGAATAAATTAACTTAAAATTTACGATATGCCCATTATAAACTACGATGATCGCCTATGCTATAACATGGGGTTAAAAAAATAACTCTCAGAAACGGCCCCATTTTATGTCACAATGTACTATGTCCCTAGACTAACTATTAGCCACAAACACTCGCTGAATAAATTAACTTAAAATTTACGATATGCCCATTATAAACTACGATGATCGCCTATGCTATAACATGGGGTTAAAAAAATAACTCTCAGAAACGGCCCCATTTTATGTCACAATGTACTATGTCCCTAGACTAACTATTAGCCACAAACACTCGCTGAATAAATTAACTTAAAATTTACGATATGCCCATTATAAACTACGATGATCGCCTATGCTATAACATGGGGTTAAAAAAATAACTCTCAGAAACGGCCCCATTTTATGTCACAATGTACTATGTCCCTAGACTAACTATTAGCCACAAACACTCGCTGAATAAATTAACTTAAAATTTACGATATGCCCATTATAAACTACGATGATCGCCTATGCTATAACATGGGGTTAAAAAAATAACTCTCAGAAACGGCCCCATTTTATGTCACAATGTACTATGTCCCTAGACTAACTATTAGCCACAAACACTCGCTGAATAAATTAACTTAAAATTTACGATATGCCCATTATAAACTACGATGATCGCCTATGCTATAACATGGGGTTAAAAAAATAACTCTCAGAAACGGCCCCATTTTATGTCACAATGTACTATGTCCCTAGACTAACTATTAGCCACAAACACTCGCTGAATAAATTAACTTAAAATTTACGATATGCCCATTATAAACTACGATGATCGCCTATGCTATAACATGGGGTTAAAAAAATAACTCTCAGAAACGGCCCCATTTTATGTCACAATGTACTATGTCCCTAGACTAACTATTAGCCACAAACACTCGCTGAATAAATTAACTTAAAATTTACGATATGCCCATTATAAACTACGATGATCGCCTATGCTATAACATGGGGTTAAAAAAATAACTCTCAGAAACGGCCCCATTTTATGTCACAATGTACTATGTCCCTAGACTAACTATTAGCCACAAACACTCGCTGAATAAATTAACTTAAAATTTACGATATGCCCATTATAAACTACGATGATCGCCTATGCTATAACATGGGGTTAAAAAAATAACTCTCAGAAACGGCCCCATTTTATGTCACAATGTACTATGTCCCTAGACTAACTATTAGCCACAAACACTCGCTGAATAAATTAACTTAAAATTTACGATATGCCCATTATAAACTACGATGATCGCCTATGCTATAACATGGGGTTAAAAAAATAACTCTCAGAAAC
Source organism: Terebella lapidaria (assembly GCA_949152475.1). NCBI lineage: Eukaryota > Metazoa > Annelida > Polychaeta > Terebellida > Terebellidae > Terebella > Terebella lapidaria. The sequence continues at coordinate 6,485 of CASCJZ010000160.1, forward strand.
GGCCCCATTTTATGTCACAATGTACTATGTCCCTAGACTAACTATTAGCCACAAACACTCGCTGAATAAATTAACTTAAAATTTACGATATGCCCATTATAAACTACGATGATCGCCTATGCTATAACATGGGGTTAAAAAAATAACTCTCAGAAACGGCCCCATTTTATGTCACAATGTACTATGTCCCTAGACTAACTATTAGCCACAAACACTCGCTGAATAAATTAACTTAAAATTTACGATATGCCCATTATAAACTACGATGATCGCCTATGCTATAACATGGGGTTAAAAAAATAACTCTCAGAAACGGCCCCATTTTATGTCACAATGTACTATGTCCCTAGACTAACTATTAGCCACAAACACTCGCTGAATAAATTAACTTAAAATTTACGATATGCCCATTATAAACTACGATGATCGCCTATGCTATAACATGGGGTTAAAAAAATAACTCTCAGAAACGGCCCCATTTTATGTCACAATGTACTATGTCCCTAGACTAACTATTAGCCACAAACACTCGCTGAATAAATTAACTTAAAATTTACGATATGCCCATTATAAACTACGATGATCGCCTATGCTATAACATGGGGTTAAAAAAATAACTCTCAGAAACGGCCCCATTTTATGTCACAATGTACTATGTCCCTAGACTAACTATTAGCCACAAACACTCGCTGAATAAATTAACTTAAAATTTACGATATGCCCATTATAAACTACGATGATCGCCTATGCTATAACATGGGGTTAAAAAAATAACTCTCAGAAACGGCCCCATTTTATGTCACAATGTACTATGTCCCTAGACTAACTATTAGCCACAAACACTCGCTGAATAAATTAACTTAAAATTTACGATATGCCCATTATAAACTACGATGATCGCCTATGCTATAACATGGGGTTAAAAAAATAACTCTCAGAAACGGCCCCATTTTATGTCACAATGTACTATGTCCCTAGACTAACTATTAGCCACAAACACTCGCTGAATAAATTAACTTAAAATTTACGATATGCCCATTATAAACTACGATGATCGCCTATGCTATAACATGGGGTTAAAAAAATAACTATCAGAAACGGCCCCATTTTATGTCACAATGTACTATGTCCCTAGACTAACTATTAGCCACAAACACTCGCTGAATAAATTAACTTAAAATTTACGATATGCCCATTATAAACTACGATGATCGCCTATGCTATAACATGGGGTTAAAAAAATAACTCTCAGAAACGGCCCCATTTTATGTCACAATGTACTATGTCCCTAGACTAACTATTAGCCACAAACACTCGCTGAATAAATTAACTTAAAATTTACGATATGCCCATTATAAACTACGATGATCGCCTATGCTATAACATGGGGTTAAAAAAATAACTATCAGAAACGGCCCCATTTTATGTCACAATGTACTATGTCCCTAGACTAACTATTAGCCACAAACACTCGCTGAATAAATTAACTTAAAATTTACGATATGCCCATTATAAACTACGATGATCGCCTATGCTATAACATGGGGTTAAAAAAATAACTCTCAGAAACGGCCCCATTTTATGTCACAATGTACTATGTCCCTAGACTAACTGTTAGCCACAAACACTCGCTGAATAAATTAACTTAAAATTTACGATATGCCCATTATAAACTACGATGATCGCCTAAGCTATAACATGGGGTTAAAAAAATAACTCTCAGAAACGGCCCCATTTTATGTCACAATGTACTATGTCCCTAGATTAACTGTTAGCCACAAACACTCGCTGAATAAATTAACTTAAAATTTACGATATGCCCATTATAAACTACGATGATCGCCTATGCTATAACATGGGGTTAAAAAAATAACTCTCAGAAACGGCCCCATTTTATGTCACAATGTACTATGTCCCTAGACTAACTATTAGCCACAAACACTCGCTGAATAAATTAACTTAAAATTTACGATATGCCCATTATAAACTACGATGATCGCCTATGCTATAACATGGGGTTAAAAAAATAAATCTCAGAAACGGCCCCATTTTATGTCACAATGTACTATGTCCCTAGACTAACTATTAGCCACAAACACTCGCTGAATAAATTAACTTAAAATTTACGATATGCCCATTATAAACTACGATGATCGCCTATGCTATAACATGGGGTTAAAAAAATAACTCTCAGAAACGGCCCCATTTTATGTCACAATGTACTATGTCCCTAGACTAACTGTTAGCCACAAACACTCGCTGAATAAATTAACTTAAAATTTACGATATGCCCATTATAAACTACGATGATCGCCTATGCTATAACATGGGGTTAAAAAAATAACTCTCAGAAACGGCCCCATTTTATGTCACAATGTACTATGTCCCTAGACTAACTGTTAGCCACAAACACTCGCTGAATAAATTAACTTAAAATTTACGATATGCCCATTATAAACTACGATGATCGCCTATGCTATAACATGGGGTTAAAAAAATAACTCTCAGAAACGGCCCCATTTTATGTCACAATGTACTATGTCCCTAGACTAACTATTAGCCACAAACACTCGCTGAATAAATTAACTTAAAATTTACGATATGCCCATTATAAACTACGATGATCGCCTATGCTATAACATGGGGTTAAAAAAATAACTCTCAGAAAAGGCCCCATTTTATGTCACAATGTACTATGTCCCTAGACTAACTATTAGCCACAAACACTCGCTGAATAAATTAATTTAAAATTTACGATATGCCCATTATAAACTACGATGATCGCCTATGCTATAACATGGGGTTAAAAAAATAACTCTCAGAAACGGCCCCATTTTATGTCACAATGTACTATGTCCCTAGACCAACTACTAGCCACAAACACTCGCTGAATAAATTAACTTAAAATTTACGATATGCCCATTATAAACTACGATGATCGCCTATGCTATAACATGGGGTTAAAAAAATAACTCTCAGAAACGGCCCCATTTTATGTCACAATGTACTATGTCCCTAGACTAACTATTAGCCACAAACACTCGCTGAATAAATTAACTTAAAATTTACGATATGCCCATTATAAACTACGATGATCGCCTATGCTATAACATGGGGTTAAAAAAATAACTCTCAGAAACGGCCCCATTTTATGTCACAATGTACTATGTCCCTAGACTAACTATTAGCCACAAACACTCGCTGAATAAATTAACTTAAAATTTACGATATGCCCATTATAAACTACGATGATCGCCTATGCTATAACATGGGGTTAAAAAAATAACTCTCAGAAACGGCCCAATTTTATGTCACAATGTACTATGTCCCTAGACTAACTATTAGCCACAAACACTCGCTGAATAAATTAACTTAAAATTTACGATATGCCCATTATAAACTACGATGATCGCCTATGCTATAACATGGGGTTAAAAAAATAACTCTCAGAAACGGCCCCATTTTATGTCACAATGTACTATGTCCCTAGACTAACTATTAGCCACAAACACTCGCTGAATAAATTAACTTAAAATTTACGATATGCCCATTATAAACTACGATGATCGCCTATGCTATAACATGGGGTTAAAAAAATAACTCTCAGAAACGGCCCCATTTTATGTCACAATGTACTATGTCCCTAGACTAACTATTAGCCACAAACACTCGCTGAATAAATTAACTTAAAATTTACGATATGCCCATTATAAACTACGATGATCGCCTATGCTATAACATGGGGTTAAAAAAATAACTCTCAGAAACGGCCCCATTTTATGTCACAATGTACTATGTCCCTAGACTAACTATTAGCCACAAACACTCGCTGAATAAATTAACTTAAAATTTACGATATGCCCATTATAAACTACGATGATCGCCTATGCTATAACATGGGGTTAAAAAAATAACTCTCAGAAACGGCCCCATTTTATGTCACAATGTACTATGTCCCTAGACTAACTATTAGCCACAAACACTCGCTGAATAAATTAACTTAAAATTTACGATATGCCCATTATAAACTACGATGATCGCCTATGCTATAACATGGGGTTAAAAAAATAACTCTCAGAAACGGCCCCATTTTATGTCACAATGTACTATGTCCCTAGACTAACTATTAGCCACAAACACTCGCTGAATAAATTAACTTAAAATTTACGATATGCCCATTATAAACTACGATGATCGCCTATGCTATAACATGGGGTTAAAAAAATAACTCTCAGAAACGGCCCCATTTTATGTCACAATGTACTATGTCCCTAGACTAACTATTAGCCACAAACACTCGCTGAATAAATTAACTTAAAATTTACGATATGCCCATTATAAACTACGATGATCGCCTATGCTATAACATGGGGTTAAAAAAATAACTCTCAGAAACGGCCCCATTTTATGTCACAATGTACTATGTCCCTAGACTAACTATTAGCCACAAACACTCGCTGAATAAATTAACTTAAAATTTACGATATGCCCATTATAAACTACGATGATCGCCTATGCTATAACATGGGGTTAAAAAAATAACTCTCAGAAACGGCCCCATTTTATGTCACAATGTACTATGTCCCTAGACTAACTATTAGCCACAAACACTCGCTGAATAAATTAACTTAAAATTTACGATATGCCCATTATAAACTACGATGATCGCCTATGCTATAACATGGGGTTAAAAAAATAACTCTCAGAAACGGCCCCATTTTATGTCACAATGTACTATGTCCCTAGACTAACTATTAGCCACAAACACTCGCTGAATAAATTAACTTAAAATTTACGATATGCCCATTATAAACTACGATGATCGCCTATGCTATAACATGGGGTTAAAAAAATAACTCTCAGAAACGGCCCCATTTTATGTCACAATGTACTATGTCCCTAGACTAACTATTAGCCACAAACACTCGCTGAATAAATTAACTTAAAATTTACGATATGCCCATTATAAACTACGATGATCGCCTATGCTATAACATGGGGTTAAAAAAATAACTCTCAGAAACGGCCCCATTTTATGTCACAATGTACTATGTCCCTAGACTAACTATTAGCCACAAACACTCGCTGAATAAATTAACTTAAAATTTACGATATGCCCATTATAAACTACGATGATCGCCTATGCTATAACATGGGGTTAAAAAAATAACTCTCAGAAACGGCCCCATTTTATGTCACAATGTACTATGTCCCTAGACTAACTATTAGCCACAAACACTCGCTGAATAAATTAACTTAAAATTTACGATATGCCCATTATAAACTACGATGATCGCCTATGCTATAACATGGGGTTAAAAAAATAACTCTCAGAAACGGCCCCATTTTATGTCACAATGTACTATGTCCCTAGACTAACTATTAGCCACAAACACTCGCTGAATAAATTAACTTAAAATTTACGATATGCCCATTATAAACTACGATGATCGCCTATGCTATAACATGGGGTTAAAAAAATAACTCTCAGAAACGGCCCCATTTTATGTCACAATGTACTATGTCCCTAGACTAACTATTAGCCACAAACACTCGCTGAATAAATTACATACATACATACATACATACAAATTTGTTATAGCGCGCTTTTCCACAGAGCCAAAGGCGCTTTACAAAAATGAGTAACACAAGTCAAAATAGTGAGATTTTAGGAGCGACTTAAATCTAGATAAAGTAATTGAAGAGTCCGAAATAATATGTGACGGAAGTTCATTCCATAGTCTTGGTGCCGCTTGGATAAAGGAACACTTCATCGTTTTGGCGAGTTTGCACTTTGTTGGAGTTGGGAGTTTGCCATTTACAGAAGACCTCAGTGCCCTGCGATGGCGTAGCTCAAGAGCATCGATCAGGTAACTTGGTGCCGTTCCCCGAAGACATTTGAAAAGCAACACTAGGATTTTGTAGTTGATCCTGAATGATACCTTTAGCCAATGGAGCGACTTTAGCGTTCCAGATACATGGTCAAATTTCCGTAGATTACCTACGAAACGAGCGCACATGTTTTGTACATACTGCAGTCGCTGAATCTCCTTCTTTGGAGCACCAACTAGAAGTGCGTTACAGTAGTCTATTTTACTGACTACTAGTGCCTGGCATAAGATTTTCCTGGTCTCCGGATCAAGTAAGTATTTAACTCTGAACAACTTTTTCAGAGTCATATAGCAAGAAGAGCAAGTTTTAGTCACATGGTTTGTAACAGATAGAACACTGTTCAAATGATATCCAAGGTTTCTTACTACGTTAACAGGATCAATCGTATCATCACCAATTCTGATGGTGATGTCACCGAGTTTGTCCAAGTTTTGTCTTGTGCCAAGTGCAATTAGTTCCGTTTTTTTGTCATTGAGTTTTAGCATGTTTACACGCATCCACTGACGGAAAGCTGCCAAACATTTTTCAAGACGGTTGATGTTGGCACTGACATCGGCAGAGTCTTTTGGATCCACTGAAACATACAGCTGCTGATCATCAGCATAAGCGTGAAAGTTCACATCAAACTGACGACAAATGTCACCTAGGGGAGATATAAACAAGGTAAACAGATAGGGTCCCATAATGCTGCCCTGTGGGACGCCATATTTGACAATCTGCTTGGACGAGAAAGTACCGTTTACAACAACGCGACTCTCTCTGCCACCTAGGTAGGATTTAACGAACTGGCTCACTTTGCCATCTACACCAAAGCGATAGAAAAGTCTGTTCAGCAGGAGATCGTGCGCAACTAAATCAAAGGCTGCAGACAAGTCTAACATCACAAGCAGCACCACTCTGCCCGCGTCCACTTCTCTATAGACAGTGTTCATAACATCTATGAGGGCTGTTTCGGTACTGCGATTTTCGGTGTAGGCAGACTGATGACTCTCAATGTTGCCAGTCGTCCGTGTATGGTCAATGAGTTGGTCGCACGCCGCTTTTTCTATGACTTTCCCAAGAAAAGGCACGTTTGATACAGGTCGAAAATTACTGTTGTCTGCAATGTCAAGTCCAGCTTTTTTCAAAAGGGGTCGTACCACGGCTTGTTTAAGTTCGTTCGGGAACTGACCACTTTGGAGCGAGGCATTGATGATATGTGTGATGACTACAGCAATAGCGTCCAAATCAGAGTTCAACAAGTGTGTTGGAAAAGGATCGAGCTCACAGGTTTTTGACGACAGGCGCTTGAGGATTCCGACTGTGTCATTTACCGAGACGATAGCAAACGATTCGCAATGCTGAGAGGTCGAAAAATCAGACTCAATGAAACTTCTGTCTCCATCCTCAATCGGCAACAATCCAAGTTGAAGAGTTATTTTTTCAACTTTTTGCAGGAAAAACCTGCTGAAAGCATCCGCTACGCACAAATCCTCACCTATTGGTAAAGGGGATGGTTCCTTGCGGAACAACAGCTGGTTTGCAATTTTGTAGACTCGTTTATAGTCCCCTTGGTGATCACGGAAGATGTTTTTATAATGTTGGCACACTTCTCGACAAACAATCTGACCAAAATGTTTCCTTTGAGAGGAAAACATTTTCCAGCTCGCCTCGTCCTTGAGGCGTTTCCACAACCTCTCCATTCTGCGAGTCCGTCGCATTTCGTCCCTGATGTTATCATTTATCCATAACGGCTTCTCCGACGTCACCACCTTGACCTGTTTGGTCTTGACTGGCGCCAGATCATCAAGTATTGATCGCAGAATAGAGCTATATTGACCAACCAGGACCTCAATGTTCTCGACATCCAGTAGGCATTGCAATTTCAGAAATTGTTCCTTGAGGGATATTGTATCAATCTTCTTGAGCGGTCTGAAGTTTATGGTTTTGATATCAGTGTTTCGAAGTTTGTTACACACCACTTCAAATTCGACGAAATAATGGTCGGAAAAGAGGGGTCCTTGTTCCACATGTTTTATCAGAATTTCGACGTCACTTATGCACAAATCGATACACGATCCTGATTTGTGTGTGTCAAAAAGAACAACGTTCCTGAGGTTGAAGGATTCCAAAAAGTCCAGAAAGTTCAATGTATCTGCATTACCGGTATCCTTCACATTTACATTAAAGTCCCCAGCAAATATCATCGGAGCATGAGATTGTAAGTTCATTTCCAGAAAGGTGACAAGTTCATGGATAAAAGACAATACATTTCCGGATGGTGGACGATAAAGCAGGAGAATAATTACGGATTTTCCAGAAAATGTCCACTGCAATTCTTGAAATTCGAAAGAGCTGAAATTATATGAGTTTTCACGAATAGAGATATTTATATCACTCTTATATATGGTAGCGACACCTCCTCCCTTCTCACCAGTTGCCCTCGGAGTAGATAAGATGTTAAAACCACGAGGAGGCACGAGCTTGGATAACTCCGGATCGTCATGAGGTAACCAGGTCTCGGTTAGCAAACAAACATCAGTTTCACTTTCCGACAAGTAAACTTGGAGATTTCGATATTTATTCACAATTGATCGACAGTTGACAAGTGAAAACTTGACAGGAACGCCACTGTAGTCCAGTAGAGGTATGTATTTCAGATTTGCTTTGTTGATACCACGTGACTTACTGCTAAACGTAGAGCTATGCTGACTCTGGACTGTTTGAATGCGCTGAAACAGTTTTCTGCGTCCACGAGTACGTCTATAGGGCTTGTACACAGGATGCTTTTTGATGCCCAGTTCCGTAATCCTAGCCATCACTCCAGGCTCCAGAGTGTTCTTCCAAGGAGGTGTGTACATCTGTGGCCTTATCGTCTTCAAGAACTCCGATGTGTACGAGGTTATCGACAACATCGTCAACAAACAGAAAAGTGCAGAACACGTCCTCCGCAGTGATATCATGTCGCGATGGATTATCGCTCAGCCTCCAAAAAATGATGAACAACAATGTCAACACACGATAAATAGTCCAAAATCCAGTGAACACCCACTTCTCAGTGAAGATAACAAACCAATAATCATCATGAATGTCACTTATTTACGATAAAAATTAGACCAGTATAATTCGAATTGGCTGCGTTCAGGAAAACTACCTTCTCGCGCGATCATAACGTTCTTCTTAACTTAAAATTTACGATATGCCCATTATAAACTACGATGATCGCCTATGCTATAACATGGGGTTAAAAAAATAACTCTCAGAAACGGCCCCATTTTATGTCACAATGTACTATGTCCCTAGACTAACTATTAGCCACAAACACTCGCTGAATAAATTAACTTAAAATTTACGATATGCCCATTATAAACTACGATGATCGCCTATGCTATAACATGGGGTTAAAAAAATAACTCTCAGAAACGGCCCCATTTTATGTCACAATGTACTATGTCCCTAGACTAACTATTAGCCACAAACACTCGCTGAATAAATTAACTTAAAATTTACGATATGCCCATTATAAACTACGATGATCGCCTATGCTATAACATGGGGTTAAAAAAATAACTCTCAGAAACGGCCCCATTTTATGTCACAATGTACTATGTCCCTAGACTAACTATTAGCCACAAACACTCGCTGAATAAATTAACTTAGAATTTACGATATGCCCATTATAAACTACGATGATCGCCTATGCTATAACATGGGGTTAAAAAAATAACTCTCAGAAACGGCCCCATTTTATGTCACAATGTACTATGTCCCTAGACTAACTATTAGCCACAAACACTCGCTGAATAAATTAACTTAAAATTTACGATATGCCCATTATAAACTACGATGATCGCCTATGCTATAACATGGGGTTAAAAAAATAACTCTCAGAAACGGCCCCATTTTATGTCACAATGTACTATGTCCCTAGACTAACTATTAGCCACAAACACTCGCTGAATAAATTAACTTAAAATTTACGATATGCCCATTATAAACTACGATGATCGCCTATGCTATAACATGGGGTTAAAAAAATAACTCTCAGAAACGGCCCCATTTTATGTCACAATGTACTATGTCCCTAGACTAACTATTAGCCACAAACACTCGCTGAATAAATTAACTTAGAATTTACGATATGCCCATTATAAACTACGATGATCGCCTATGCTATAACATGGGGTTAAAAAAATAACTCTCAGAAACGGCCCCATTTTATGTCACAATGTACTATGTCCCTAGACTAACTATTAGCCCACAAACACTCGCTGAATAAATTAACTTGAAATTTACGATATGCCCATTATAAACTACGATGATCGCCTATGCTATAACATGGGGTTAAAAAAATAACTCTCAGAAACGGCCCCATTTTATGTCACAATGTACTATGTCCCTAGACTAACTATTAGCCACAAACACTCGCTGAATAAATTAACTTAAAATTTACGATATGCCCATTATAAACTACGATGATCGCCTATGCTATAACATGGGGTTAAAAAAATAACTCTCAGAAACGGCCCCATTTTATGTCACAATGTACTATGTCCCTAGACTAACTATTAGCCACAAACACTCGCTGAATAAATTAACTTAAAATTTACGATATGCCCATTATAAACTACGATGATCGCCTATGCTATAACATGGGGTTAAAAAAATAACTCTCAGAAACGGCCCCATTTTATGTCACAATGTACTATGTCCCTAGACTAACTATTAGCCACAAACACTCGCTGAATAAATTAACTTAAAATTTACGATATGCCCATTATAAACTACGATGATCGCCTATGCTATAACATGGGGTTAAAAAAATAACTCTCAGAAACGGCCCCATTTTATGTCACAATGTACTATGTCCCTAGACTAACTATTAGCCACAAACACTCGCTGAATAAATTAACTTAAAATTTACGATATGCCCATTATAAACTACGATGATCGCCTATGCTATAACATGGGGTTAAAAAAATAACTCTCAGAAACGGCCCCATTTTATGTCACAATGTACTATGTCCCTAGACTAACTATTAGCCACAAACACTCGCTGAATAAATTAACTTAAAATTTACGATATGCCCATTATAAACTACGATGATCGCCTATGCTATAACATGGGGTTAAAAAAATAACTCTCAGAAACGGCCCCATTTTATGTCACAATGTACTATGTCCCTAGACTAACTATTAGCCACAAACACTCGCTGAATAAATTAACTTAAAATTTACGATATGCCCATTATAAACTACGATGATCGCCTATGCTATAACATGGGGTTAAAAAAATAACTCTCAGAAACGGCCCCATTTTATGTCACAATGTACTATGTCCCTAGACTAACTATTAGCCACAAACACTCGCTGAATAAATTAACTTAAAATTTACGATATGCCCATTATAAACTACGATGATCGCCTATGCTATAACATGGGGTTAAAAAAATAACTCTCAGAAACGGCCCCATTTTATGTCACAATGTACTATGTCCCTAGACTAACTATTAGCCACAAACACTCGCTGAATAAATTAACTTAAAATTTACGATATGCCCATTATAAACTACGATGATCGCCTATGCTATAACATGGGGTTAAAAAAATAACTCTCAGAAACGGCCCCATTTTATGTCACAATGTACTATGTCCCTAGACTAACTATTAGCCACAAACACTCGCTGAATAAATTAACTTAAAATTTACGATATGCCCATTATAAACTACGATGATCGCCTATGCTATAACATGGGGTTAAAAAAATAACTCTCAGAAACGGCCCCATTTTATGTCACAATGTACTATGTCCCTAGACTAACTATTAGCCACAAACACTCGCTGAATAAATTAACTTAAAATTTACGATATGCCCATTATAAACTACGATGATCGCCTATGCTATAACATGGGGTTAAAAAAATAACTCTCAGAAACGGCCCCATTTTATGTCACAATGTACTATGTCCCTAGACTAACTATTAGCCACAAACACTCGCTGAATAAATTAACTTAAAATTTACGATATGCCCATTATAAACTACGATGATCGCCTATGCTATAACATGGGGTTAAAAAAATAACTCTCAGAAACGGCCCCATTTTATGTCACAATGTACTATGTCCCTAGACTAACTATTAGCCACAAACACTCGCTGAATAAATTAACTTAAAATTTACGATATGCCCATTATAAACTACGATGATCGCCTATGCTATAACATGGGGTTAAAAAAATAACTCTCAGAAACGGCCCCATTTTATGTCACAATGTACTATGTCCCTAGACTAACTATTAGCCACAAACACTCGCTGAATAAATTAACTTAAAATTTACGATATGCCCATTATAAACTACGATGATCGCCTATGCTATAACATGGGGTTAAAAAAATAACTCTCAGAAACGGCCCCATTTTATGTCACAATGTACTATGTCCCTAGACTAACTATTAGCCACAAACACTCGCTGAATAAATTAACTTAAAATTTACGATATGCCCATTATAAACTACGATGATCGCCTATGCTATAACATGGGGTTAAAAAAATAACTCTCAGAAACGGCCCCATTTTATGTCACAATGTACTATGTCCCTAGACTAACTATTAGCCACAAACACTCGCTGAATAAATTAACTTAAAATTTACGATATGCCCATTATAAACTACGATGATCGCCTATGCTATAACATGGGGTTAAAAAAATAACTCTCAGAAACGGCCCCATTTTATGTCACAATGTACTATGTCCCTAGACTAACTATTAGCCACAAACACTCGCTGAATAAATTAACTTAAAATTTACGATATGCCCATTATAAACTACGATGATCGCCTATGCTATAACATGGGGTTAAAAAAATAACTCTCAGAAACGGCCCCATTTTATGTCACAATGTACTATGTCCCTAGACTAACTATTAGCCACAAACACTCGCTGAATAAATTAACTTAAAATTTACGATATGCCCATTATAAACTACGATGATCGCCTATGCTATAACATGGGGTTAAAAAAATAACTCTCAGAAACGGCCCCATTTTATGTCACAATGTACTATGTCCCTAGACTAACTATTAGCCACAAACACTCGCTGAATAAATTAACTTAAAATTTACGATATGCCCATTATAAACTACGATGATCGCCTATGCTATAACATGGGGTTAAAAAAATAACTCTCAGAAACGGCCCCATTTTATGTCACAATGTACTATGTCCCTAGACTAACTATTAGCCACAAACACTCGCTGAATAAATTAACTTAAAATTTACGATATGCCCATTATAAACTACGATGATCGCCTATGCTATAACATGGGGTTAAAAAAATAACTCTCAGAAACGGCCCCATTCTATGTCACAATGTACTATGTCCCTAGACTAACTATTAGCCACAAACACTCGCTGAATAAATTAACTTAAAATTTACGATATGCCCATTATAAACTACGATGATCGCCTATGCTATAACATGGGGTTAAAAAAATAACTCTCAGAAACGGCCCCATTTTATGTCACAATGTACTATGTCCCTAGACTAACTATTAGCCACAAACACTCGCTGAATAAATTAACTTAAAATTTACGATATGCCCATTATAAACTACGATGATCGCCTATGCTATAACATGGGGTTAAAAAAATAACTCTCAGAAACGGCCCCATTTTATGTCACAATGTACTATGTCCCTAGACTAACTATTAGCCACAAACACTCGCTGAATAAATTAACTTAAAATTTACGATATGCCCATTATAAACTACGATGATCGCCTATGCTATAACATGGGGTTAAAAAAATAACTCTCAGAAACGGCCCCATTTTATGTCACAATGTACTATGTCCCTAGACTAACTATTAGCCACAAACACTCGCTGAATAAATTAACTTAAAATTTACGATATGCCCATTATAAACTACGATGATCGCCTATGCTATAACATGGGGTTAAAAAAATAACTCTCAGAAACGGCCCCATTTTATGTCACAATGTACTATGTCCCTAGACTAACTATTAGCCACAAACACTCGCTGAATAAATTAACTTAAAATTTACGATATGCCCATTATAAACTACGATGATCGCCTATGCTATAACATGGGGTTAAAAAAATAACTCTCAGAAACGGCCCCATTTTATGTCACAATGTACTATGTCCCTAGACTAACTATTAGCCACAAACACTCGCTGAATAAATTAACTTAAAATTTACGATATGCCCATTATAAACTACGATGATCGCCTATGCTATAACATGGGGTTAAAAAAATAACTCTCAGAAACGGCCCCATTCTATGTCACAATGTACTATGTCCCTAGACTAACTATTAGCCACAAACACTCGCTGAATAAATTAACTTAAAATTTACGATATGCCCATTATAAACTACGATGATCGCCTATGCTATAACATGGGGTTAAAAAAATAACTCTCAGAAACGGCCCCATTTTATGTCACAATGTACTATGTCCCTAGACTAACTATTAGCCACAAACACTCGCTGAATAAATTAACTTAAAATTTACGATATGCCCATTATAAACTACGATGATCGCCTATGCTATAACATGGGGTTAAAAAAATAACTCTCAGAAACGGCCCCATTTTATGTCACAATGTACTATGTCCCTAGACTAACTATTAGCCACAAACACTCGCTGAATAAATTAACTTAAAATTTACGATATGCCCATTATAAACTACGATGATCGCCTATGCTATAACATGGGGTTAAAAAAATAACTCTCAGAAACGGCCCCATTTTATGTCACAATGTACTATGTCCCTAGACTAACTATTAGCCACAAACACTCGCTGAATAAATTAACTTAAAATTTACGATATGCCCATTATAAACTACGATGATCGCCTATGCTATAACATGGGGTTAAAAAAATAACTCTCAGAAACGGCCCCATTTTATGTCACAATGTACTATGTCCCTAGACTAACTATTAGCCACAAACACTCGCTGAATAAATTAACTTAAAATTTACGATATGCCCATTATAAACTACGATGATCGCCTATGCTATAACATGGGGTTAAAAAAATAACTCTCAGAAACGGCCCCATTTTATGTCACAATGTACTATGTCCCTAGACTAACTATTAGCCACAAACACTCGCTGAATAAATTAACTTAAAATTTACGATATGCCCATTATAAACTACGATGATCGCCTATGCTATAACATGGGGTTAAAAAAATAACTCTCAGAAACGGCCCCATTTTATGTCACAATGTACTATGTCCCTAGACTAACTATTAGCCACAAACACTCGCTGAATAAATTAACTTAAAATTTACGATATGCCCATTATAAACTACGATGATCGCCTATGCTATAACATGGGGTTAAAAAAATAACTCTCAGAAACGGCCCCATTTTATGTCACAATGTACTATGTCCCTAGACTAACTATTAGCCACAAACACTCGCTGAATAAATTAACTTAAAATTTACGATATGCCCATTATAAACTACGATGATCGCCTATGCTATAACATGGGGTTAAAAAAATAACTCTCAGAAACGGCCCCATTTTATGTCACAATGTACTATGTCCCTAGACTAACTATTAGCCACAAACACTCGCTGAATAAATTAACTTAAAATTTACGATATGCCCATTATAAACTACGATGATCGCCTATGCTATAACATGGGGTTAAAAAAATAACTCTCAGAAACGGCCCCATTTTATGTCACAATGTACTATGTCCCTAGACTAACTATTAGCCACAAACACTCGCTGAATAAATTAACTTAAAATTTACGATATGCCCATTATAAACTACGATGATCGCCTATGCTATAACATGGGGTTAAAAAAATAACTCTCAGAAACGGCCCCATTTTATGTCACAATGTACTATGTCCCTAGACTAACTATTAGCCACAAACACTCGCTGAATAAATTAACTTAAAATTTACGATATGCCCATTATAAACTACGATGATCGCCTATGCTATAACATGGGGTTAAAAAAATAACTCTCAGAAACGGCCCCATTTTATGTCACAATGTACTATGTCCCTAGACTAACTATTAGCCACAAACACTCGCTGAATAAATTAACTTAAAATTTACGATATGCCCATTATAAACTACGATGATCGCCTATGCTATAACATGGGGTTAAAAAAATAACTCTCAGAAACGGCCCCATTTTATGTCACAATGTACTATGTCCCTAGACTAACTATTAGCCACAAACACTCGCTGAATAAATTAACTTAAAATTTACGATATGCCCATTATAAACTACGATGATCGCCTATGCTATAACATGGGGTTAAAAAAATAACTCTCAGAAACGGCCCCATTTTATGTCACAATGTACTATGTCCCTAGACTAACTATTAGCCACAAACACTCGCTGAATAAATTAACTTAAAATTTACGATATGCCCATTATAAACTACGATGATCGCCTATGCTATAACATGGGGTTAAAAAAATAACTCTCAGAAACGGCCCCATTTTATGTCACAATGTACTATGTCCCTAGACTAACTATTAGCCACAAACACTCGCTGAATAAATTAACTTAAAATTTACGATATGCCCATTATAAACTACGATGATCGCCTATGCTATAACATGGGGTTAAAAAAATAACTCTCAGAAACGGCCCCATTTTATGTCACAATGTACTATGTCCCTAGACTAACTATTAGCCACAAACACTCGCTGAATAAATTAACTTAAAATTTACGATATGCCCATTATAAACTACGATGATCGCCTATGCTATAACATGGGGTTAAAAAAATAACTCTCAGAAACGGCCCCATTTTATGTCACAATGTACTATGTCCCTAGACTAACTATTAGCCACAAACACTCGCTGAATAAATTAACTTAAAATTTACGATATGCCCATTATAAACTACGATGATCGCCTATGCTATAACATGGGGTTAAAAAAATAACTCTCAGAAACGGCCCCATTTTATGTCACAATGTACTATGTCCCTAGACTAACTATTAGCCACAAACACTCGCTGAATAAATTAACTTAAAATTTACGATATGCCCATTATAAACTACGATGATCGCCTATGCTATAACATGGGGTTAAAAAAATAACTCTCAGAAACGGCCCCATTTTATGTCACAATGTACTATGTCCCTAGACTAACTATTAGCCACAAACACTCGCTGAATAAATTAACTTAAAATTTACGATATGCCCATTATAAACTACGATGATCGCCTATGCTATAACATGGGGTTAAAAAAATAACTCTCAGAAACGGCCCCATTTTATGTCACAATGTACTATGTCCCTAGACTAACTATTAGCCACAAACACTCGCTGAATAAATTAACTTAAAATTTACGATATGCCCATTATAAACTACGATGATCGCCTATGCTATAACATGGGGTTAAAAAAATAACTCTCAGAAACGGCCCCATTTTATGTCACAATGTACTATGTCCCTAGACTAACTATTAGCCACAAACACTCGCTGAATAAATTAACTTAAAATTTACGATATGCCCATTATAAACTACGATGATCGCCTATGCTATAACATGGGGTTAAAAAAATAACTCTCAGAAACGGCCCCATTTTATGTCACAATGTACTATGTCCCTAGACTAACTATTAGCCACAAACACTCGCTGAATAAATTAACTTAAAATTTACGATATGCCCATTATAAACTACGATGATCGCCTATGCTATAACATGGGGTTAAAAAAATAACTCTCAGAAACGGCCCCATTTTATGTCACAATGTACTATGTCCCTAGACTAACTATTAGCCACAAACACTCGCTGAATAAATTAACTTAAAATTTACGATATGCCCATTATAAACTACGATGATCGCCTATGCTATAACATGGGGTTAAAAAAATAACTCTCAGAAACGGCCCCATTTTATGTCACAATGTACTATGTCCCTAGACTAACTATTAGCCACAAACACTCGCTGAATAAATTAACTTAAAATTTACGATATGCCCATTATAAACTACGATGATCGCCTATGCTATAACATGGGGTTAAAAAAATAACTCTCAGAAACGGCCCCATTTTATGTCACAATGTACTATGTCCCTAGACTAACTATTAGCCACAAACACTCGCTGAATAAATTAACTTAAAATTTACGATATGCCCATTATAAACTACGATGATCGCCTATGCTATAACATGGGGTTAAAAAAATAACTCTCAGAAACGGCCCCATTTTATGTCACAATGTACTATGTCCCTAGACTAACTATTAGCCACAAACACTCGCTGAATAAATTAACTTAAAATTTACGATATGCCCATTATAAACTACGATGATCGCCTATGCTATAACATGGGGTTAAAAAAATAACTCTCAGAAACGGCCCCATTTTATGTCACAATGTACTATGTCCCTAGACTAACTATTAGCCACAAACACTCGCTGAATAAATTAACTTAAAATTTACGATATGCCCATTATAAACTACGATGATCGCCTATGCTATAACATGGGGTTAAAAAAATAACTCTCAGAAACGGCCCCATTTTATGTCACAATGTACTATGTCCCTAGACTAACTATTAGCCACAAACACTCGCTGAATAAATTAACTTAAAATTTACGATATGCCCATTATAAACTACGATGATCGCCTATGCTATAACATGGGGTTAAAAAAATAACTCTCAGAAACGGCCCCATTTTATGTCACAATGTACTATGTCCCTAGACTAACTATTAGCCACAAACACTCGCTGAATAAATTAACTTAAAATTTACGATATGCCCATTATAAACTACGATGATCGCCTATGCTATAACATGGGGTTAAAAAAATAACTCTCAGAAACGGCCCCATTTTATGTCACAATGTACTATGTCCCTAGACTAACTATTAGCCACAAACACTCGCTGAATAAATTAACTTAAAATTTACGATATGCCCATTATAAACTACGATGATCGCCTATGCTATAACATGGGGTTAAAAAAATAACTCTCAGAAACGGCCCCATTTTATGTCACAATGTACTATGTCCCTAGACTAACTATTAGCCACAAACACTCGCTGAATAAATTAACTTAAAATTTACGATATGCCCATTATAAACTACGATGATCGCCTATGCTATAACATGGGGTTAAAAAAATAACTCTCAGAAACGGCCCCATTTTATGTCACAATGTACTATGTCCCTAGACTAACTATTAGCCACAAACACTCGCTGAATAAATTAACTTAAAATTTACGATATGCCCATTATAAACTACGATGATCGCCTATGCTATAACATGGGGTTAAAAAAATAACTCTCAGAAACGGCCCCATTTTATGTCACAATGTACTATGTCCCTAGACTAACTATTAGCCACAAACACTCGCTGAATAAATTAACTTAAAATTTACGATATGCCCATTATAAACTACGATGATCGCCTATGCTATAACATGGGGTTAAAAAAATAACTCTCAGAAACGGCCCCATTTTATGTCACAATGTACTATGTCCCTAGACTAACTATTAGCCACAAACACTCGCTGAATAAATTAACTTAAAATTTACGATATGCCCATTATAAACTACGATGATCGCCTATGCTATAACATGGGGTTAAAAAAATAACTCTCAGAAACGGCCCCATTTTATGTCACAATGTACTATGTCCCTAGACTAACTATTAGCCACAAACACTCGCTGAATAAATTAACTTAAAATTTACGATATGCCCATTATAAACTACGATGATCGCCTATGCTATAACATGGGGTTAAAAAAATAACTCTCAGAAACGGCCCCATTTTATGTCACAATGTACTATGTCCCTAGACTAACTATTAGCCACAAACACTCGCTGAATAAATTAACTTAAAATTTACGATATGCCCATTATAAACTACGATGATCGCCTATGCTATAACATGGGGTTAAAAAAATAACTCTCAGAAACGGCCCCATTTTATGTCACAATGTACTATGTCCCTAGACTAACTATTAGCCACAAACACTCGCTGAATAAATTAACTTAAAATTTACGATATGCCCATTATAAACTACGATGATCGCCTATGCTATAACATGGGGTTAAAAAAATAACTCTCAGAAACGGCCCCATTTTATGTCACAATGTAATATGTCCCTAGACTAACTATTAGCCACAAACACTCGCTGAATAAATTAACTTGAAATTTACGATATGCCCATTATAAACTACGATGATCGCCTATGCTATAACATGGGGTTAAAAAAATAACTCTCAGAAACGGCCCCATTTTATGTCACAATGTACTATGTCCCTAGACTAACTATTAGCCACAAACACTCGCTGAATAAATTAACTTAAAATTTACGATATGCCCATTATAAACTACGATGATCGCCTATGCTATAACATGGGGTTAAAAAAATAACTCTCAGAAACGGCCCCATTTTATGTCACAATGTACTATGTCCCTAGACTAACTATTAGCCACAAACACTCGCTGAATAAATTAATTTAAAATTTACGATATGCCCATTATAAACTACGATGATCGCCTATGCTATAACATGGGGTTAAAAAAATAACTCTCAGAAACGGCCCCATTTTATGTCACAATGTACTATGTCCCTAGACTAACTATTAGCCACAAACACTCGCTGAATAAATTAACTTAAAATTTACGATATGCCCATTATAAACTACGATGATCGCCTATGCTATAACATGGGGTTAAAAAAATAACTCTCAGAAACGGCCCCATTTTATGTCACAATGTACTATGTCCCTAGACTAACTATTAGCCACAAACACTCGCTGAATAAATTAACTTAAAATTTACGATATGCCCATTATAAACTACGATGATCGCCTATGCTATAACATGGGGTTAAAAAAATAACTCTCAGAAACGGCCCCATTTTATGTCACAATGTACTATGTCCCTAGACTAACTATTAGCCACAAACACTCGCTGAATAAATTAACTTAAAATTTACGATATGCCCATTATAAACTACGATGATCGCCTATGCTATAACATGGGGTTAAAAAAATAACTCTCAGAAACGGCCCCATTTTATGTCACAATGTACTATGTCCCTAGACTAACTATTAGCCACAAACACTCGCTGAATAAATTAACTTAAAATTTACGATATGCCCATTATAAACTACGATGATCGCCTATGCTATAACATGGGGTTAAAAAAATAACTCTCAGAAACGGCCCCATTTTATGTCACAATGTACTATGTCCCTAGACTAACTATTAGCCACAAACACTCGCTGAATAAATTAACTTAAAATTTACGATATGCCCATTATAAACTACGATGATCGCCTATGCTATAACATGGGGTTAAAAAATAACTCTCAGAAACGGCCCCATTTTATGTCACAATGTACTATGTCCCTAGACTAACTATTAGCCACAAACACTCGCTGAATAAATTAACTTAAAATTTACGATATGCCCATTATAAACTACGATGATCGCCTATGCTATAACATGGGGTTAAAAAAATAACTCTCAGAAACGGCCCCATTTTATGTCACAATGTACTATGTCCCTAGACTAACTATTAGCCACAAACACTCGCTGAATAAATTAACTTAAAATTTACGATATGCCCATTATAAACTACGATGATCGCCTATGCTATAACATGGGGTTAAAAAAATAACTCTCAGAAACGGCCCCATTTTATGTCACAATGTACTATGTCCCTAGACTAACTATTAGCCACAAACACTCGCTGAATAAATTAACTTAAAATTTACGATATGCCCATTATAAACTACGATGATCGCCTATGCTATAACATGGGGTTAAAAAATAACTCTCAGAAACGGCCCCATTTTATGTCACAATGTACTATGTCCCTAGACTAACTATTAGCCACAAACACTCGCTGAATAAATTAACTTAAAATTTACGATATGCCCATTATAAACTACGATGATCGCCTATGCTATAACATGGGGTTAAAAAAATAACTCTCAGAAACGGCCCCATTTTATGTCACAATGTACTATGTCCCTAAATTAACTTAAAATTTACGATATGCCCATTATAAACTACGATGATCGCCTATGCTATAACATGGGGTTAAAAAAATAACTCTCAGAAACGGCCC
Organism: Terebella lapidaria; assembly: GCA_949152475.1. Taxonomy (NCBI): domain Eukaryota; kingdom Metazoa; phylum Annelida; class Polychaeta; order Terebellida; family Terebellidae; genus Terebella; species Terebella lapidaria. The sequence goes on from CASCJZ010000160.1 coordinate 28,468, forward strand.
CATTTTATGTCACAATGTACTATGTCCCTAGACTAACTATTAGCCACAAACACTCGCTGAATAATTTAACTTAAAATTTACGATATGCCCATTATAAACTACGATGATCGCCTATGCTATAACATGGGGTTAAAAAAAATAACTCTCAGAAACGGCCCCATTTTATGTCACAATGTACCATGTCCCTAGACTAACTATTAGCCACAAACACTCGCTGAATAAATTAACTTAAAATTTACGATATGCCCATTATAAACTACGATGATCGCCTATGCTATAACATGGGGTTAAAAAAATAACTCTCAGAAACGGCCCCATTTTATGTCACAATGTACTATGTCCCTAGACTAACTATTAGCCACAAACACTCGCTGAATAAATTAACTTAAAATTTACGATATGCCCATTATAAACTACGATGATCGCCTATGCTATAACATGGGGTTAAAAAAATAACTCTCAGAAACGGCCCCATTTTATGTCACAATGTACTATGTCCCTAGACTAACTATTAGCCACAAACACTCGCTGAATAAATTAACTTAAAATTTACGATATGCCCATTATAAACTACGATGATCGCCTATGCTATAACATGGGGTTAAAAAAATAACTCTCAGAAACGGCCCCATTTTATGTCACAATGTACTATGTCCCTAGACTAACTATTAGCCACAAACACTCGCTGAATAAATTAACTTAAAATTTACGATATGCCCATTATAAACTACGATGATCGCCTATGCTATAACATGGGGTTAAAAAAATAACTCTCAGAAACGGCCCCATTTTATGTCACAATGTACTATGTCCCTAGACTAACTATTAGCCACAAACACTCGCTGAATAAATTAACTTAAAATTTACGATATGCCCATTATAAACTACGATGATCGCCTATGCTATAACATGGGGTTAAAAAAATAACTCTCAGAAACGGCCCCATTTTATGTCACAATGTACTATGTCCCTAGACTAACTATTAGCCACAAACACTCGCTGAATAAATTAACTTAAAATTTACGATATGCCCATTATAAACTACGATGATCGCCTATGCTATAACATGGGGTTAAAAAATAACTCTCAGAAACGGCCCCATTTTATGTCACAATGTACTATGTCCCTATACTAACTATTAGCCACAAACACTCGCTGAATAAATTAACTTAAAATTTACGATATGCCCATTATAAACTACGATGGTCGCCTATGCTATAACATGGGGTTAAAAAAATAACTCTCAGAAACGGCCCCATTTTATGTCACAATGTACTATGTCCCTAGACTAACTATTAGCCACAAACACTCGCTGAATAAATTAACTTAAAATTTACGATATGCCCATTATAAACTACGATGATCGCCTAAGCTATAACATGGGGTTAAAAAAATAACTCTCAGAAACGGCCCCATTTTATGTCACAATGTACTATGTCCCTAGACTAACTATTAGCCACAAACACTCGCTGAATAAATTAACTTAAAATTTACGATATGCCCATTATAAACTACGATGATCGCCTATGCTATAACATGGGGTTAAAAAAATAACTCTCAGAAACGGCCCCATTTTATGTCACAATGTACTATGTCCCTAGACTAACTATTAGCCACAAACACTCGCTGAATAAATTAACTTAAAATTTACGATATGCCCATTATAAACTACGATGATCGCCTATGCTATAACATGGGGTTAAAAAAATAACTCTCAGAAACTGCCCCATTTTACGTCACAATGTACTATGTCCCTAGACTAACTATTAGCCACAAACACTCGCTGAATAAATTAACTTAAAATTTACGATATGCCCATTATAAACTACGATGATCGCCTATGCTATAACATGGGGTTAAAAAAATAACTCTCAGAAAGGGCCCCATTTTATGTCACAATGTACTATGTCCCTAGACTAACTATTAGCCACAAACACTCGCTGAATAAATTAACTTAAAATTGACGATATGCCCATTATAAACTACGATGATCGCCTATGCTATAACATGGGGTTAAAAAAATAACTCTCAGAAACGGCCCCATTTTATGTCACAATGTACTATGTCCCTAGACTAACTATTAGCCACAAACACTCGCTGAATAAATTAACTTAAAATTTACGATATGCCCATTATAAACTACGATGATCGCCTATGCTATAACATGGGGTTAAAAAAATAACTCTCAGAAACGGCCCCATTTTATGTCACAATGTACTTGTCCCTAGACTAACTATTAGCCACAAACACTCGCTGAATAAATTAACTTAAAATTTACGATATGCCCATTATAAACTACGATGATCGCCTATGCTATAACATGGGGTTAAAAAAATAACTCTCAGAAACGGCCCCATTTTATGTCACAATGTACTATGTCCCTAGACTAACTATTAGCCACAAACACTCGCTGAATAAATTAACTTAAAATTTACGATATACCCATTATAAACTACGATGATCGCCTATGCTATAACATGGGGTTAAAAAAATAACTCTCAGAAACGGCCCCATTTTATGTCACAATGTACTATGTCCCTAGACTAACTATTAGCCACAAACACTCGCTGAATAAATTAACTTAAAATTTACGATATGCCCATTATAAACTACGATGATCGCCTATGCTATAACATGGGGTTAAAAAAATAACTCTCAGAAACTGCCCCATTTTACGTCACAATGTACTATGTCCCTAGACTAACTATTAGCCACAAACACTCGCTGAATAAATTAACTTAAAATTTACGATATGCCCATTATAAACTACGATGATCGCCTATGCTATAACATGGGGTTAAAAAATAACTCTCAGAAACGGCCCCATTTTATGTCACAATGTACTATGTCCCTAGACTAACTATTAGCCACAAACACTCGCTGAATAAATTAACTTAAAATTGACGATATGCCCATTATAAACTACGATGATCGCCTATGCTATAACATGGGGTTAAAAAAATAACTCTCAGAAACGGCCCCATTTTATGTCACAATGTACTATGTCCCTAGACTAACTATTAGCCACAAACACTCGCTGAATAAATTAACTTAAAATTTACGATATGCCCATTATAAACTACGATGATCGCCTATGCTATAACATGGGGTTAAAAAAATAACTCTCAGAAACGGCCCCATTTTATGTCACAATGTACTATGTCCCTAGACTAACTATTAGCCACAAACACTCGCTGAATAAATTAACTTAAAATTTACGATATGCCCATTATAAACTACGATGATCGCCTATGCTATAACATGGGGTTAAAAAAATAACTCTCAGAAACGGCCCCATTTTATGTCACAATGTACTATGTCCCTAGACTAACTATTAGCCACAAACACTCGCTGAATAAATTAACTTAAAATTTACGATATGCCCATTATAAACTACGATGATCGCCTATGCTATAACATGGGGTTAAAAAAATAACTCTCAGAAACGGCCCCATTTTATGTCACAATGTACTATGTCCCTAGACTAACTATTAGCCACAAACACTCGCTGAATAAATTAACTTGTCCAGTTGAAATACTAAATAGTATGCTTACTAAAGAAAGGCATGGGGAAGGGGTGGGCCTACTTACATCTTTGCTTACACAATTGTTGCATTGTTGCAGCCTGTCATGATTGATTTTATCTGTTTATGTTTCGAGGTATGTGTTGTCTGTTGTCTCCGCAGTTTGCTGTCTCCGCCGTCTCGCTCCCGTACCGTGCTTTTTTCCCGCTCTGTCTGTCCAGGGTCGCCGTGGTCTCTCATTCTCTCTCGTTGGACCGTGAGGAGAACAATATCATACTTTCATAAAAAAATGTCATGGCTAATGAAGAAATCATAGCTCTGAATACTGATGTAGATGATTTTATCACTTGTCTGGATGAATATGTAACACAAGACGATGATATTACAGAACGTCAATCCAAAATAACATTCCCAGATAGTGAATATTGTGACACTGATAAACTTGTGAAATATTACTCACAGCATCACAATAGTGTTGCGAACAACTTGGGCTTTAACATTATGCATCTGAATATACAGTCATTGCCCTCTAAATTTGTATCACTACAGAGTCTTATTTCTGATCTTGAATCTAAACAGTTGCGATTAGATGTCATACTATTATGTGAAACATTCCTCCACGAGGGGAACATGAATCTCTTTCAGATACCTGGGTACAAATTTATTTGTAGGAATAGGTCCATCATGACAAGGGGAGGGGTCGCTATTTACGTGAGAGATGGTCTAGAATTTAAAGAACGTCCTGATATTGATATTTTTGTTGAAGGTGAATTCGAGTCTATGTTTATTGAAGTTAGATCTAATAAATTACAAACAATCATCGGTGAAATATATCGAGTACCCAACAGTAACCCCAACCAGTCGGTGAATCGATATGATGAAATCTTATTTAAATTACGTGACAATAATAACGTTATAATCGGCACCGACCAGAATTTCGATCTACTAAAAATACAGTCGCACAAACAAACATCTGAATTATTTGACGTAATGTATTCTAATCTAGTGTTCCCTACAATAACTAAACCCACGCGCATTACATCACAGTCTGCAATGCTTATCGATAACATATACGTGAAAATCAACTCAAAATGGACAACACAATCTGCAATACTCGTTACTGACTTATCTGATCACCTTCCTATTTTCTGCCTAATAGAATATGTTATCATGGCCAATAGGCGTAGCCAGCCACTAACATTTCCAAGCAGAAAATTGTCCGAACAAATTTTAGGAAGCATCAACGAAACACTTGGGAATGTTAATTGGCAGGTTTTACACTCTATGTCCCCGGATAATGCCACCGAATATTTCATCTCACAGCTAAATCTTGCATTGGATAAGCATGCTCCCATTAAGCATGTCATAATCCCTAAAAGAAAAATAATAAGAGAACCATGGATGACGAAGGGACTCATGAAGTCATCTCATACGAATTCAAAATTATACGCCCAAAATATCCGCAAATCTAAAACTGATACTGGCTATAAGGAATACATCAAATATCGTAACTTACATAATAAATTGAAAAGAATAGCAAAAAAGGAATTTTATAGTAGTCAACTCAAAGAACATAAACATAATATAAGGAAAACGTGGGAAATAATCAACATGAGCATTGGCAAGATAAAAAATAACAACGATGTTGCACAAACCTTCCTCATTAATAACACAGAAACTACTGACAATAAGCTTATAGCAGAATCATTCTGCTCCTTTTTTACCAACTTTGGTGCACATCTAGCTAGTAATATACCCCAACCAGCCAATAACGCCGACTATTATCTACATTTGAATAAGCAGAAAAATTGTAAATCGATGTACCTAGAACCCACGGACTGTAATGAAATCCAAAGTATTCTAAAAAAATATTAAGCAAAAAAAAAGTACTGGTCATGATAATATAATTTCAAAATTACTAAGGGATTTGAGTAACTCTGTAGCTGCACCATTAAGTAACATCATAAATAAATCTTTCGAATATGGAAAAGTCCCAGCGTGTCTCAAATTGGCTAAAATAATACCAATTCACAAATCAAAAAGTAAAGCAGACCTGACTAATTATAGACCGATCTCACTACTGCCCACCGTATCAAAAATCATGGAGAAGGTAATGCACAGACGGCTCGCTAAATTTATGAACAAATACAACCTATTATTTGAAAATCAATATGGATTTCGCCAAAATCGCAGTACTGTTGATGCGATAACTAGACTTGTTGCCGACATCTCCAATAATTTGGCGGAAAAAGAGTCGACAATGGCGGTATTTTTAGACCTATCTAAGGCGTTTGATACTATAGACCATACAATTTTGCTGCGGAAATTAGAGTTTTACGGCGTTCGCGGAACAACACTTGAATGGTTTAGGGATTATTTAGCAAACAGGAAACAATATGTATCATATATGGGTGTAGATTCGAGCGAAAGGGAAATAACTTTTGGGGTTCCTCAGGGGTCGGTTCTGGGGCCACTGTTGTTTATAATATACACCAATGATTTGCCCAGTGTATTAATTAACTCAAAAACCATTTTGTTTGCAGACGATACCACAGTATATTATTCACACAAAAACATAGCTCAACTATATGAAATTATGAATGCGGAACTAGGACGTTTAACCGACTGGTTTAAAGCCAATAAGCTCTCACTCAATGCCACGAAAACTAACTATATACTCTATAATAACAACAATAGTGCTCGAGATTATCTTGAATTAAAGTTAGCTGACCAAATTATCAACAAATGTAGGTGCACTAAATTCCTTGGGGTTTATATAGATGACAAATTGAAATGGGATGAGCATATAAACGCTGTGAAAAAAAAATTTTGAAATCATATTTTGCTCTGAACAGAGCCAAACAAATACTGCCGACTTCCAGTCTTATTACGCTATATTACACCTTGGCATATCCGCATCTGGCCTATGGTATAACTATATGGGGAGGGACTCATGCTGTGCACCTTAATAAATTAACAATCCTGCAAAAGAAGCTTGTCAGATTAATATGCAATGCCCCGTATAACGAACATTCTGAGCCCCTTTTCAAAACATTGAAACTACTGAAACTTTCAGATATATACACACTACATGTTTCTAAGTATGTACTATCTGCGCTCACAAATGCACTGCCCAATTCAATAAATGACCTGTTTGCCCCATCAATTGATGTACACGAACATAATACACGACATAGCGCAGCCTTCAAGCTGAAATCATCAGATGCAAAATGTGAAGCTGTCTGTCGGTCTATAAAAAGAAATGGCCCAATTATTTGGAATAAATTACCCTCGACGCTTTACACAAATATTCACCAGACACTAGTGAACAAGAAAACGTTTTCCTCACGCTTCAAGCGAGAGACCTTGCGGGGCTACCGCGGCTAGGGATGGACAGACCTGGATTGTGTATGGTCACGGGTGGAGCGGCGTAGATACGAGCGGACAACTTGCAGCACTTATTTCTATTTTCTTTTTTTTTTTAGCTTACCGACCCATATGGGCCGATAAGCTACTGTCATGGTTTTTTCGTCCGTCGTCCGTCCGTCCGGTTAAAACATTTAGGGTTAAGAAAATGGGATAAGGGGTTACTTTTGGGGATAAGGGGCTTGCTGGAGATAGGAAATGTAACACGTGAAAAGCCCTACAACTTAATCTGTTGGGACGTCCGTCCATCGTCCGTTTGGCAAATAACTTGTTTTGCCTTGATGAACCCTACTGAAAATTTACCAAAACATTCATGGGCTAATATCCTGAGCTGTCTTGGAAGCCATTTTATTAAAATCAATTCATCCCATTTTCCTCAAAATGCATAAGATTCTCCCTATGTACCTTTGTGATGTGTATAGGTGTTGTTGCCTTTGAATTGGTGGTCTGTGAAAATATGTCATTATCGAAAAAAAAAAACTTTTCAAGATGTAACTTGATTTCGAATTATATTCCATACGAAAATGTGTGGCAACATTTTACGAACATGTTTTGACAATACAGTTGAAGATCAGTATTACAAGTTACATTTTGGAAAATCAATACTCTGTGCAATTCATGATATGCCGGTGAGCTACAGCACCCTTGGTGCTATGTTTTCTTCTTCTTTTCTTCTTCCTTTTTTTTTTTTTTCTTTTTTTTCTGTTCATCTGTACTCATATTTTTAGGCACCAGTATGTACAATAGTAATGTCATTCCTACATTGAGATGTATGTTATGTTCGTGAAGTCTAACTGTTTATGACGAGCTGTGGGGTGCCTCATTCATCATACATAATATAATACCTATCACACATAAACTGTTCAAAGCACGATTGAGGTGTACAGTCTGACAGACTCCAACCCCATAGCTCAGGGCTATACAAAATTTTATGAATGTTATTATACTTTAACATGATATGATGAACAAGTATGTATGTATAGTTCCTAAATAAATTCAATCAATGAATCAAAAAAAAAAACTTAAAATTTACGATATGCCCATTATAAACTACGATGATCGCCTATGCTATAACATGGGGTTAAAAAAATAACTCTCAGAAACGGCCCCATTTTATGTCACAATGTACTATGTCCCTAGACTAACTATTAGCCACAAACACTCGCTGAATAAATTAACTTAAAATTTACGATATGCCCATTATAAACTACGATGATCGCCTATGCTATAACATGGGGTTAAAAAAATAACTCTCAGAAACGGCCCCATTTTATGTCACAATGTACTATGTCCCTAGACTAACTATTAGCCACAAACACTCGCTGAATTAATTAACTTAAAATTTACGATATGCCCATTATAAACTACGATGATCGCCTAGGCTATAACATGGGGTTAAAAAAATAACTCTCAGAAACGGCCCCATTTTATGTCACAATGTACTATGTCCCTAGACTAACTATTAGCCACAAACACTCGCTGAATAAATTAACTTAAAATTTACGATATGCCCATTATAAACTACGATGATCGCCTATGCTATAACATGGGGTTAAAAAAATAACTCTCAGAAACGGCCCCATTTTATGTCACAATGTACTATGTCCCTAGACTAACTATTAGCCACAAACACTCGCTGAATAAATTAACTTAAAATTTACGATATGCCCATTATAAACTACGATGATCGCCTATGCTATAACATGGGGTTAAAAAAATAACTCTCAGAAACGGCCCCATTTTATGTCACAATCTACTATGTCCCTAGACTAACTATTAGCCACAAACACTCGCTGAATAAATTAACTTAAAATTTACGATATGCCCATTATAAACTACGATGATCGCCTATGCTATAACATGGGGTTAAAAAAATAACTCTCAGAAACGGCCCCATTTTATGTCACAATGTACTATGTCCCTAGACTAACTATTAGCCACAAACACTCGCTGAATAAATTAACTTAAAATTTACGATATGTCCATTATAAACTACGATGATCGCCTATGCTATAACATGGGGTTAAAAAAATAACTCTCAGAAACGGCCCCATTTTATGTCACAATGTACTATGTCCCTAGACTAACTATTAGCCACAAACACTCGCTGAATAAATTAACTTAAAATTTACGATATGCCCATTATAAACTACGATGATCGCCTATGCTATAACATGGGGTTAAAAAAATAACTCTCAGAAACGGCCCCATTTTATGTCACAATGTACTATGTCCCTAGACTAACTATTAGCCACAAACACTCGCTGAATAAATTAACTTAAAATTTACGATATGCCCATTATAAACTACGATGATCGCCTATGCTATAACATGGGGTTAAAAAAATAACTCTCAGAAACGGCCCCATTTTATGTCACAATGTACTATGTCCCTAGACTAACTATTAGCCACAAACACTCGCTGAATAAATTAACTTAAAATTTACGATATGCCCATTATAAACTACGATGATCGCCTATGCTATAACATGGGGTTAAAAAAATAACTCTCAGAAACGGCCCCATTTTATGTCACAATGTACTATGTCCCTAGACTAACTATAAGCCACAAACACTCGCTGAATAAATTAACTTGAAATTTACGATATGCCCATTATAAACTACGATGATCGCCTATGCTATAACATGGGGTTAAAAAAATAACTCTCAGAAACGGCCCCATTTTATGTCACAATGTACTATGTCCCTAGACTAACTATTAGCCACAAACACTCGCTGAATAAATTAACTTGAAGTTTACGATATGCCCATTATAAACTACGATGATCGCCTATGCTATAACATGGGGTTAAAAAAATAACTCTCAGAAACGGCCCCATTTTATGTCACAATGTACTATGTCCCTAGACTAACTAATAGCCACAAACACTCGCTGAATAAATTAACTTAAAATTTACGATATGCCCATTATAAACTACGATGATCGCCTATGCTATAACATGGGGTTAAAAAAATAACTCTCAGAAACGGCCCCATTTTATGTCACAATGTACTATGTCCCTAGACTAACTATTAGCCACAAACACTCGCTGAATAAATTAACTTAAAATTTACGATATGCCCATTATAAACTACGATGATCGCCTATGCTATAACATGGGGTTAAAAAAATAACTCTCAGAAACGGCCCCATTTTATGTCACAATGTACTATGTCCCTAGACTAACTATTAGCCACAAACACTCGCTGAATAAATTAACTTAAAATTTACGATATGCCCATTATAAACTACGATGATCGCCTATGCTATAACATGGGGTTAAAAAAATAACTCTCAGAAACGGCCCCATTTTATGTCACAATGTACTATGTCCCTAGACTAACTATTAGCCACAAACACTCGCTGAATAAATTAACTGAAAATTTACGATATGCCCATTATAAACTACGATGATCGCCTATGCTATAACATGGGGTTAAAAAAATAACTCTCAGAAACGGCCCCATTTTATGTCACAATGTACTATGTCCCTAGACTAACTATTAGCCACAAACACTCGCTGAATAAATTAACTTAAAATTTACGATATGCCCATTATAAACTACGATGATCGCCTATGCTATAACATGGGGTTAAAAAAATAACTCTCAGAAACGGCCCCATTTTATGTCACAATGTACTATGTCCCTAGACTAACTATTAGCCACAAACACTCGCTGAATAAATTAACTTAAAATTTACGATATGCCCATTATAAACTACGATGATCGCCTATGCTATAACATGGGGTTAAAAAAAATAACTCTCAGAAACGGCCCCATTTTATGTCACAATGTACTATGTCCCTAGACTAACTATTAGCCACAGACACTCGCTGAATAAATTAGCTTAAATTTTACGATATGCCCATTATAAACTACGATGATCGCCTATGCTATAACATGGGGTTAAAAAAATAACTCTCAGAAACGGCCCCATTTTATGTCACAATGTACTATGTCCCTGGACTAACTATTAGCCACAAACACTCGCTGAATAAATTAACTTAAAATTTACGATATGCCCATTATAAACTACGATGATCGCCTATGCTATAACATGGGGTTAAAAAAATAACTCTCAGAAACGGTCCCATTTTATGTCACAATGTACTATGTCCCTAGACTAACTATTAGCCACAAACACTCGCTGAATAAATTAACTTAAAATTTACGATATGCCCATTATAAACTACGATGATCGCCTATGCTATAACATGGTGTTAAAAAAATAACTCTCAGAAACGGCCCCATTTTATGTCACAATGTACTATGTCCCTAGACTAACTATTAGCCACAAACACTCGCTGAATAAATTAACTTAAAATTTACGATATGCCCCATTATAAACTACGATGATCGCCTATGCTATAACATGGGGTTAAAAAAATAACTCTCAGAAACGGCCCCATTTTATGTCACAATGTACTATGTCCCCTAGACTAACTATTAGCCACAAACACTCGCTGAATAAATTAACTTAAAATTTACGATATGCCCATTATAAACTACGATGATCGCCTAAGCTATAACATGGGGTTAAAAAAATAACTCTCAGAAACGGCCCCATTTTATGTCACAATGTACTATGTGCCTAGACTAACTATTAGCCACAAACACTCGCTGAATAAATTAACTTAAAAATTTACGATATGCCCATTATAAAACTACGATGATCGCCTATGCTATAACATGGGGTTAAAAAAATAACTCTCAGAAACGGCCCCCATTTTATGTCACAATGTACTATGTCCCTAGACTAACTATTAGCCACAAACACTCGCTGAATAAATTAACTTAAAATTTACGATATGCCCATTATAAACTACGATGATCGCCTATGCTATAACATGGGGTTAAAAAAAATAACTCTCAGAAACGGCCCCATTTTATGTCACAATGTACTATGTCCCTAGACTAACTATTAGCCACAAAACACTCGCTGAATAAATTAACTTAAAATTTACGATATGCCCATTATAAACTACGATGATCGCCTATGCTATAACATGGGGTTAAAAAAATAACTCTCAGAAACGGCCCCATTTTATGTCACAATGTACTATGTCCCTAGACTAACTATTAGCCACAAATACTCGCTGAAATAAATTAACTTAAAATTTACGATATGCCCATTATAAACTACGATGATCGCCTATGCTATAACATGGGGTTAAAAAAATAACTCTCAGAAACGGCCCCATTTTATGTCACAATGTACTATGTCCCTAGACTAACTATTAGCCACAAACACTCGCTGAATAAATTAACTTAAAATTTACGATATGCCCATTATAAACTACGATGATCGCCTATGCTATAACATGGGGTTAAAAAAATAACTCTCAGAAACGGCCCCATTTTATGTCACAATGTACTATGTCCCTAGACTAACTATTAGCCACAAACACTCGCTGAATAAATTAACTTAAAATTTACGATATGCCCACATTATAAACTACGATGATCGCCTATGCTATAACATGGGGTTAAAAAAATAACTCTCAGAAACGGGCCCCATTTTATGTCACAATGTACTATGTCCCTAGACTAACTATTAGCCACAAACACTCGCTGAATAAATTAACTTAAAATTTACGATATGCCCATTATAAACTACGATGATCGCCTATGCTATAACATGGGGTTAAAAAAATAACTCTCAGAAACGGCCCCATTTTATGTCACAATGTACTATGTCCCTAGACAAACTATTAGCCACCAAACACTCGCTGAATAAATTAACTTAAAATTTACGATATGCCCATTATAAACTACGATGATCGCCTATGCTATAACATGTGGGTTAAAAAAATAACTCTCAGAAACGGCCCCATTTTATGTCACAATGTACTATGTCCCTAGACTAACTATTAGCCACAGACACTCGCTGAATAAATTAACTTAAAATTTACGATATGCCCATTATAAACTACGATGATCGCCTATGCTATAACATGGGTTAAAAAAATAACTTTCAGAAGCGGAGCCCCATTTTATGTCACAATGTACTATGTCCCTAGACTAACTATTAGCCACAGACACTCGCTGAATAAATTAACTTAAAATTTACGATATGCCCATTATAAACTACGATGATCGCCTATGCTATAACATGGGGTTAAAAAAATAACTCTCAGAAACGGCCCCATTTTATGTCACAATGTACTATGTCCCCTAGACTAACTATTAGCCACAAACACTCGCTGAATAACTTAACTTAAAATTTACGATATGCCCATTATAAACTACGATGATCGCCTATGCTATAACATGGGGTTAAAAAAATAACTCTCAGAAACGGCCCCATTTTATGTCACAATGTACTATGTCCCTAGACTAACTATTAGCCACAAACACTCGCTGAATAAATTAACTTAAAATTTACGATATGCCCATTATAAACTACGATGATCGCCTATGCTATAACATGGGGTTAAAAAAATAACTCTCAGAAACGGCCCATTTTATGTCACAATGTACTATGTCCCTAGACTAACTATTAGCCACAAACACTCGCTGAATAAATTAACTTAAAAATTTACGATATGCCCATTATAAACTACGATGATCGCCTATGCTATAACATGGGGTTAAAAAAATAACTCTCAGAAACGGCCCCATTTTATGTCACAATGTACTATGTCCCTAGACTAACTATTAGCCACAAAACACTCGCTGAATAAATTAACTTAAAATTTACGATATGCCCATTATAAACTACGATGATCGCCTATGCTATAACATGGGGTTAAAAAAATAACTCTCAGAAACGGCCCCATTTTATGTCACAATGTACTATGTCCCTAGACAAACTATTAGCCACAAACACTCGCTGAATAAATTAACTTAAAATTTACGATATGCCCATTATAAACTACGATGATCGCCTATGCTATAACATGGGGTTAAAAAAATAACTCTCAGAAACGGCCCCATTTTATGTCACAATGTACTATGTCCCTAGACTAACTATTAGCCACAGACACTCGCTGAATAAATTAACTTAAAATTTACGATATGCCCATTATAAACTACGATGATCGCCTATGCTATAACATGGGGTTAAAAAATAACTTTCAGAAGCGGCCCCATTTTATGTCACAATGTACTATGTCCCTAGACTAACTATTAGCCACAGACACTCGCTGAATAAATTAACTTAAAATTTACGATATGCCCATTATAAACTACGATGATCGCCTATGCTATAACATGGGGTTAAAAAAATAACTCTCAGAAACGGCCCCATTTTATGTCACAATGTACTATGTCCCTAGACTAACTATTAGCCACAAACACTCGCTGAATAAATTAACTTAAAATTTACGATATGCCCATTATAAACTACGATGATCGCCTATGCTATAACATGGGGTTAAAAAAATAACTCTCAGAAACGGCCCCATTTTATGTCACAATGTACTATGTCCCTAGACTAACTATTAGCCACAAACACTCGCTGAATAAATTAACTTAAAATTTACGATATGCCCATTATAAACTACGATGATCGCCTATGCTATAACATGGGGTTAAAAAAATAACTCTCAGAAACGGCCCCATTTTATGTCACAATGTACTATGTCCCTAGACTAACTATTAGCCACAAACACTCGCTGAATAAATTAACTTAAAATTTACGATATGCCCATTATAAACTACGATGATCGCCTATGCTATAACATGGGGTTAAAAAAATAACTCTCAGAAACGGCCCCATTTTATGTCACAATGTACTATGTCCCTAGACTAACTATTAGCCACAAACACTCGCTGAATAAATTAACTTAAAATTTACGATATGCCCATTATAAACTACGATGATCGCCTATGCTATAACATGGGGTTAAAAAAATAACTCTCAGAAACGGCTCCATTTTATGTCACAATGTAATATGTCCCTAGACTAACTATTAGCCACAAACACTCGCTGAATAAATTAACTTAAAATTTACGATATGCCCATTATAAACTACGATGATCGCCTATGCTATAACATGGGGTTAAAAAAATAACTCTCAGAAACGGCCCCATTTTATGTCACAATGTACTATGTCCCTAGACTAACTATTAGCCACAAACACTCGCTGAATAAATTAACTTAAAATTTACGATATGCCCATTATAAACTACGATGATCGCCTATGCTATAACATGGGGTTAAAAAAATAACTCTCAGAAACGGCCCCATTTTATGTCACAATGTACTATGTCCCTAGACTAACTATTAGCCACAAACACTCGCTGAATAAATTAACTTAAAATTTACGATATGCCCATTATAAACTACGATGATCGCCTATGCTATAACATGGGGTTAAAAAAATAACTCTCAGAAACGGCCCCATTTTATGTCACAATGTACTATGTCCCTAGACTAACTATTAGCCACAAACACTCGCTGAATAAATTAACTTAAAATTTACGATATGCCCATTATAAACTACTACGATGATCGCCTATGCTATAACATGGGGTTAAAAAAATAACTCTCAGAAACGGCCCCCATTTTATGTCACAATGTACTATACTATGTCCCTAGACTAACTATTAGCCACAAACACTCGCTGAATAAATTAACTTAAAATTTACGATATGCCCATTATAAACTACGATGATCGCCTATGCTATAACATGGGGTTAAAAAAATAACTCTCAGAAACGGCCCCATTTTATGTCACAATGTACTATGTCCCTAGACTAACTATTAGCCACAAACACTCGCTGAATAAATTAACTTAAAATTTACGATATGCCCATTATAAACTACGATGATCGCCTATGCTATAACATGGGGTTAAAAAAATAACTCTCAGAAACGGCCCCATTTTATGTCACAATGTACTATGTCCCTAGACTAACTATTAGCCACAAACACTCGCTGAATAAATTAACTTAAAATTTACGATATGCCCATTATAAACTACGATGATCGCCTATGCTATAACATGGGGTTAAAAAAATAACTCTCAGAAACGGCCCCATTTTATGTCACAATGTACTATGTCCCTAGACTAACTATTAGCCACAAACACTCGCTGAATAAATTAACTTAAAATTTACGATATGCCCATTATAAACTACGATGATCGCCTATGCTATAACATGGGGTTAAAAAAATAACTCTCAGAAACGGCCCCATTTTATGTCACAATGTACTATGTCCCTAGACTAACTATTAGCCACAAACACTCGCTGAATAAATTAACTTAAAATTTACGATATGCCCATTATAAACTACGATGATCGCCTATGCTATAACATGGGGTTAAAAAAATAACTCTCAGAAACGGCCCCATTTTATGTCACAATGTACTATGTCCCTAGACTAACTATTAGCCACAAACACTCGCTGAATAAATTAACTTAAAATTTACGATATGCCCATTATAAACTACGATGATCGCCTATGCTATAACATGGGGTTAAAAAAATAACTCTCAGAAACGGCCCCATTTTATGTCACAATGTACTATGTCCCTAGACTAACTATTAGCCACAAACACTCGCTGAATAAATTAACTTAAAATTTACGATATGCCCATTATAAACTACGATGATCGCCTATGCTATAACATGGGGTTAAAAAAATAACTCTCAGAAACGGCCCCATTTTATGTCACAATGTACTATGTCCCTAGACTAACTATTAGCCACAAACACTCGCTGAATAAATTAACTTAAAATTTACGATATGCCCATTATAAACTACGATGATCGCCTATGCTATAACATGGGGTTAAAAAAATAACTCTCAGAAACGGCCCCATTTTATGTCACAATGTACTATGTCCCTAGACTAACTATTAGCCACAAACACTCGCTGAATAAATTAACTTAAAATTTACGATATGCCCATTATAAACTACGATGATCGCCTATGCTATAACATGGGGTTAAAAAAATAACTCTCAGAAACGGCCCCATTTTATGTCACAATGTACTATGTCCCTAGACTAACTTATTAGCCACAAACACTCGCTGAATAAATTAACTTAAAATTTACGATATGCCCATTATAAACTACGATGATCGCCTATGCTATAACATGGGGTTAAAAAAATAACTCTCAGAAACGGCCCCATTTTATGTCACAATGTACTATGTCCCTAGACTAACTATTAGCCACAAACACTCGCTGAATAAATTAACTTAAAATTTACGATATGCCCATTATAAACTACGATGATCGCCTATGCTATAACATGGGGTTAAAAAAATAACTCTCAGAAACGGCCCCATTTTATGTCACAATGTACTATGTCCCTAGACTAACTATTAGCCACAAACACTCGCTGAATAAATTAACTTAAAATTTACGATATGCCCATTATAAACTACGATGATCGCCTATGCTATAACATGGGGTTAAAAAAATAACTCTCAGAAACGGCCCCATTTTATGTCACAATGTACTATGTCCCTAGACTAACTATTAGCCACAAACACTCGCTGAATAAATTAACTTAAAATTTACGATATGCCCATTATAAACTACGATGATCGCCTATGCTATAACATGGGGTTAAAAAAATAACTCTCAGAAACGGCCCCATTTTATGTCACAATGTACTATGTCCCTAGACTAACTATTAGCCACAAACACTCGCTGAATAAATTAACTTAAAATTTACGATATGCCCATTATAAACTACGATGATCGCCTATGCTATAACATGGGGTTAAAAAAATAACTCTCAGAAACGGCCCCATTTTATGTCACAATGTACTATGTCCCTAGACTAACTATTAGCCACAAACACTCGCTGAATAAATTAACTTAAAATTTACGATATGCCCATTATAAACTACGATGATCGCCTATGCTATAACATGGGGTTAAAAAAATAACTCTCAGAAACGGCCCCATTTTATGTCACAATGTACTATGTCCCTAGACTAACTATTAGCCACAAACACTCGCTGAATAAATTAACTTAAAATTTACGATATGCCCATTATAAACTACGATGATCGCCTATGCTATAACATGGGGTTAAAAAAATAACTCTCAGAAACGGCCCCATTTTATGTCACAATGTACTATGTCCCTAGACTAACTATTAGCCACAAACACTCGCTGAATAAATTAACTTAAAATTTACGATATGCCCATTATAAACTACGATGATCGCCTATGCTATAACATGGGGTTAAAAAAATAACTCTCAGAAACGGCCCCATTTTATGTCACAATGTACTATGTCCCTAGACTAACTATTAGCCACAAACACTCGCTGAATAAATTAACTTAAAATTTACGATATGCCCATTATAAACTACGATGATCGCCTATGCTATAACATGGGGTTAAAAAAATAACTCTCAGAAACGGCCCCATTTTATGTCACAATGTACTATGTCCCTAGACTAACTATTAGCCACAAACACTCGCTGAATAAATTAACTTAAAATTTACGATATGCCCATTATAAACTACGATGATCGCCTATGCTATAACATGGGGTTAAAAAAATAACTCTCAGAAACGGCCCCATTTTATGTCACAATGTACTATGTCCCTAGACTAACTATTAGCCACAAACACTCGCTGAATAAATTAACTTAAAATTTACGATATGCCCATTATAAACTACGATGATCGCCTATGCTATAACATGGGGTTAAAAAAATAACTCTCAGAAACGGCCCCATTTTATGTCACAATGTACTATGTCCCTAGACTAACTATTAGCCACAAACACTCGCTGAATAAATTAACTTAAAATTTACGATATGCCCATTATAAACTACGATGATCGCCTATGCTATAACATGGGGTTAAAAAAATAACTCTCAGAAACGGCCCCATTTTATGTCACAATGTACTATGTCCCTAGACTAACTATTAGCCACAAACACTCGCTGAATAAATTAACTTAAAATTTACGATATGCCCATTATAAACTACGATGATCGCCTATGCTATAACATGGGGTTAAAAAAATAACTCTCAGAAACGGCCCCATTTTATGTCACAATGTACTATGTCCCTAGACTAACTATTAGCCACAAACACTCGCTGAATAAATTAACTTAAAATTTACGATATGCCCATTATAAACTACGATGATCGCCTATGCTATAACATGGGGTTAAAAAAATAACTCTCAGAAACGGCCCCATTTTATGTCACAATGTACTATGTCCCTAGACTAACTATTAGCCACAAACACTCGCTGAATAAATTAACTTAAAATTTACGATATGCCCATTATAAACTACGATGATCGCCTATGCTATAACATGGGGTTAAAAAAATAACTCTCAGAAACGGCCCCATTTTATGTCACAATGTACTATGTCCCTAGACTAACTATTAGCCACAAACACTCGCTGAATAAATTAACTTAAAATTTACGATATGCCCATTATAAACTACGATGATCGCCTATGCTATAACATGGGGTTAAAAAAATAACTCAGAAACGGCCCCATTTTATGTCACAATGTACTATGTCCCTAGACTAACTATTAGCCACAAACACTCGCTGAATAAATTAACTTAAAATTTACGATATGCCCATTATAAACTACGATGATCGCCTATGCTATAACATGGGGTTAAAAAAATAACTCTCAGAAACGGCCCCATTTTATGTCACAATGTACTATGTCCCTAGACTAACTATTAGCCACAAACACTCGCTGAATAAATTAACTTAAAATTTACGATATGCCCATTATAAACTACGATGATCGCCTATGCTATAACATGGGGTTAAAAAAATAACTCTCAGAAACGGCCCCATTTTATGTCACAATGTACTATGTCCCTAGACTAACTATTAGCCACAAACACTCGCTGAATAAATTAACTTAAAATTTACGATATGCCCATTATAAACTACGATGATCGCCTATGCTATAACATGGGGTTAAAAAAATAACTCTCAGAAACGGCCCCATTATGTCACAATGTACTATGTCCCTAGACTAACTATTAGCCACAAACACTCGCTGAATAAATTAACTTAAAATTTACGATATGCCCATTATAAACTACGATGATCGCCTATGCTATAACATGGGGTTAAAAAAATAACTCTCAGAAACGGCCCCATTTTATGTCACAATGTACTATGTCCCTAGACTAACTATTAGCCACAAACACTCGCTGAATAAATTAACTTAAAATTTACGATATGCCCATTATAAACTACGATGATCGCCTATGCTATAACATGGGGTTAAAAAAATAACTCTCAGAAACGGCCCCATTTTATGTCACAATGTACTATGTCCCTAGACTAACTATTAGCCACAAACACTCGCTGAATAAATTAACTTAAAATTTACGATATGCCCATTATAAACTACGATGATCGCCTATGCTATAACATGGGGTTAAAAAAATAACTCTCAGAAACGGCCCCATTTTATGTCACAATGTACTATGTCCCTAGACTAACTATTAGCCACAAACACTCGCTGAATAAATTAACTTAAAATTTACGATATGCCCATTATAAACTACGATGATCGCCTATGCTATAACATGGGGTTAAAAAAATAACTCTCAGAAACGGCCCCATTTTATGTCACAATGTACTATGTCCCTAGACTAACTATTAGCCACAAACACTCGCTGAATAAATTAACTTAAAATTTACGATATGCCCATTATAAACTACGATGATCGCCTATGCTATAACATGGGGTTAAAAAAATAACTCTCAGAAACGGCCCCATTTTATGTCACAATGTACTATGTCCCTAGACTAACTATTAGCCACAAACACTCGCTGAATAAATTAACTTAAAATTTACGATATGCCCATTATAAACTACGATGATCGCCTATGCTATAACATGGGGTTAAAAAAATAACTCTCAGAAACGGCCCCATTTTATGTCACAATGTACTATGTCCCTAGACTAACTATTAGCCACAAACACTCGCTGAATAAATTAACTTAAAATTTACGATATGCCCATTATAAACTACGATGATCGCCTATGCTATAACATGGGGTTAAAAAAATAACTCTCAGAAACGGCCCCATTTTATGTCACAATGTACTATGTCCCTAGACTAACTATTAGCCACAAACACTCGCTGAATAAATTAACTTAAAATTTACGATATGCCCATTATAAACTACGATGATCGCCTATGCTATAACATGGGGTTAAAAAAATAACTCTCAGAAACGGCCCCATTTTATGTCACAATGTACTATGTCCCTAGACTAACTATTAGCCACAAACACTCGCTGAATAAATTAACTTAAAATTTACGATATGCCCATTATAAACTACGATGATCGCCTATGCTATAACATGGGGTTAAAAAAATAACTCTCAGAAACGGCCCCATTTTATGTCACAATGTACTATGTCCCTAGACTAACTATTAGCCACAAACACTCGCTGAATAAATTAACTTAAAATTTACGATATGCCCATTATAAACTACGATGATCGCCTATGCTATAACATGGGGTTAAAAAAATAACTCTCAGAAACGGCCCCATTTTATGTCACAATGTACTATGTCCCTAGACTAACTATTAGCCACAAACACTCGCTGAATAAATTAACTTAAAATTTACGATATGCCCATTATAAACTACGATGATCGCCTATGCTATAACATGGGGTTAAAAAAATAACTCTCAGAAACGGCCCCATTTTATGTCACAATGTACTATGTCCCTAGACTAACTATTAGCCACAAACACTCGCTGAATAAATTAACTTAAAATTTACGATATGCCCATTATAAACTACGATGATCGCCTATGCTATAACATGGGGTTAAAAAAATAACTCTCAGAAACGGCCCCATTTTATGTCACAATGTACTATGTCCCTAGACTAACTATTAGCCACAAACACTCGCTGAATAAATTAACTTAAAATTTACGATATGCCCATTATAAACTACGATGATCGCCTATGCTATAACATGGGGTTAAAAAAATAACTCTCAGAAACGGCCCCATTTTATGTCACAATGTACTATGTCCCTAGACTAACTATTAGCCACAAACACTCGCTGAATAAATTAACTTAAAATTTACGATATGCCCATTATAAACTACGATGATCGCCTATGCTATAACATGGGGTTAAAAAAATAACTCTCAGAAACGGCCCCATTTTATGTCACAATGTACTATGTCCCTAGACTAACTATTAGCCACAAACACTCGCTGAATAAATTAACTTAAAATTTACGATATGCCCATTATAAACTACGATGATCGCCTATGCTATAACATGGGGTTAAAAAAATAACTCTCAGAAACGGCCCCATTTTATGTCACAATGTACTATGTCCCTAGACTAACTATTAGCCACAAACACTCGCTGAATAAATTAACTTAAAATTTACGATATGCCCATTATAAACTACGATGATCGCCTATGCTATAACATGGGGTTAAAAAAATAACTCTCAGAAACGGCCCCATTTTATGTCACAATGTACTATGTCCCTAGACTAACTATTAGCCACAAACACTCGCTGAATAAATTAACTTAAAATTTACGATATGCCCATTATAAACTACGATGATCGCCTATGCTATAACATGGGGTTAAAAAAATAACTCTCAGAAACGGCCCCATTTTATGTCACAATGTACTATGTCCCTAGACTAACTATTAGCCACAAACACTCGCTGAATAAATTAACTTAAAATTTACGATATGCCCATTATAAACTACGATGATCGCCTATGCTATAACATGGGGTTAAAAAAATAACTCTCAGAAACGGCCCCATTTTATGTCACAATGTACTATGTCCCTAGACTAACTATTAGCCACAAACACTCGCTGAATAAATTAACTTAAAATTTACGATATGCCCATTATAAACTACGATGATCGCCTATGCTATAACATGGGGTTAAAAAAATAACTCTCAGAAACGGCCCCATTTTATGTCACAATGTACTATGTCCCTAGACTAACTATTAGCCACAAACACTCGCTGAATAAATTAACTTAAAATTTACGATATGCCCATTATAAACTACGATGATCGCCTATGCTATAACATGGGGTTAAAAAAATAACTCTCAGAAACGGCCCCATTTTATGTCACAATGTACTATGTCCCTAGACTAACTATTAGCCACAAACACTCGCTGAATAAATTAACTTAAAATGTACGATATGCCCATTATAAACTACGATGATCGCCTATGCTATAACATGGGGTTAAAAAAATAACTCTCAGAAACGGCCCCATTTTATGTCACAATGTACTATGTCCCTAGACTAACTATTAGCCACAAACACTCGCTGAATAAATTAACTTAAAATCTACGATATGTCCATTATAAACTACGATGATCGCCTATGCTATAACATGGGGTTAAAAAAATAACTCTCAGAAACGGCCCCATTTTATGTCACAATGTACTATGTCCCTAGACTAACTCATTAGCCACAAACACTCGCTGAATAAATTAACTTAAAATTTACGATATGCCCATTATAAACTACGATGATCGCCTATGCTATAACATGGGGTTAAAAAAATAACTCTCAGAAACGGCCCCATTTTATGTCACAATGTACTATGTCCCTAGACTAACTATTAGCCATAAACACTCGCTGAATAAATTAACTTAAAATTTACGATATGCCCATTATAAACTACGATGATCGCCTATGCTATAACATGGGGTTAAAAAAATAACTCTCAGAAACGGCCCCATTTTATGTCACAATGTACTATGTCCCTAGACTAACTATTAGCCACAAACACTCGCTGAATAAATTAACTTAAAATTTACGATATGCCCATTATAAACTACGATGATCGCCTATGCTATAACATGGGGTTAAAAAAATAACTCTCAGAAACGGCCCCATTTTATGTCACAATGTACTATGTCCCTAGACTAACTATTAGCCACAAACACTCGCTGAATAAATTAACTTAAAATTTACGATATGCCCATTATAAACTACGATGATCGCCTATGCTATAACATGGGGTTAAAAAAATAACTCTCAGAAACGGCCCCATTTTATGTCACAATGTACTATGTCCCTAGACTAACTATTAGCCACAAACACTCGCTGAATAAATTAACTTAAAATTTACGATATGCCCATTATAAACTACGATGATCGCCTATGCTATAACATGGGGTTAAAAAAATAACTCTCAGAAACGGCCCCATTTTATGTCACAATGTACTATGTCCCTAGACTAACTATTAGCCACAAACACTCGCTGAATAAATTAACTTAAAATTTACGATATGCCCATTATAAACTACGATGATCGCCTATGCTATAACATATGGGTTAAAAAAATAACTCTCAGAAACGGCCCCATTTTATGTCACAATGTACTATGTCCCTAGACTAACTATTAGCCACAAAACACTCGCTGAATAAATTAACTTAAAATTTACGATATGCCCATTATAAACTACGATGATCGCCTATGCTATAACAGGAGGTTAAAAAAATAACTCTCAGAAACGGCCCCATTTTATGTCACAATGTACTATGTCCCTAGACTAACTGTTAGCCACAAACACTCGCTGAATAAATAAACTTAAAATTTACGATATGCCCATTATAAACTACGATGATCGCCTATGCTATAACATGGGGTTAAAAAAATAACTCTCAGAAACGGCCCCATTTTATGTCACAATGTACTATGTCCCTAGACTAACTATTAGCCACAAACACTCGCTGAATAAATTAACTTAAAATTTACGATATGCCCGTTATAAACTACGATGATCGCCTATGCTATAACATGGGGTTAAAAAAATAACTCTCAGAAACGGCCCCATTTTATGTCACAATGTACTATGTCCCTAGACTAACTATTAGCCACAAACACTCGCTGAATAAATTAACTTAAAATTTACGATATGCCCATTATAAACTACGATGATCGCCTATGCTATAACATGGGGTTAAAAAAATAACTATCAGAAACGGCCCCATTTTATGTCACAATGTACTATGTCCCTAGACTAACTATTAGCCACAAACACTCGCTGAATAAATTAACTTAAAATTTACGATATGCCCATTATAAACTACGATGATCGCCTATGCTATAACATGGGGTTAAAAAAATAACTCTCAGAAACGGCCCCATTTTATGTCACAATGTACTATGTCCCTAGACTAACTATTAGCCACAAACACTCGCTGAATAAATTAACTTAAAATTTACGATATGCCCATTATAAACTACGATGATCGCCTATGCTATAACATGGGGTTAAAAAAATAACTCTCAGAAACGGCCCCATTTTATGTCACAATGTACTATGTCCCTAGACTAACTATTAGCCACAAACACTCGCTGAATAAATTAACTTAAAATTTACGATATGCCCATTATAAACTACGATGATCGCCTTTGCTATAACATGGGGTTAAAAAAATAACTCTCAGAAACGGCCCCATTTTATGTCACAATGTATTATGTCCCTAGACTAACTATTAGCCACAAACACTCGCTGAATAAATTAACTTAAAATTTACGATATGCCCATTATAAACTACGATGATCGCCTATGCTATAACATGGGTTAAAAAAATAACTCTCAGAAACGGCCCCATTTTATGTCACAATGTACTATGTCCCTAGACTAACTATTAGCCACAAACACTCGCTGAATAAATTAACTTAAAATTTACGATATGCCCATTATAAACTACGATGATCGCCTATGCTATAACATGGGGTTAAAAAAAGAACTCTCAGAAACGGCCCCATTTTATGTCACAATGTACTATGTCCCTAGACTAACTATTAGCCACAAACACTCGCTGAATAAATTAACTTAAAATTTACGATATGCCCATTATAAACTACGATGATCGCCTATGCTATAACATTGGGGTTAAAAAAATAACTCTCAGAAACGGCCCCATTTTATGTCACAATGTACTATGTCCCTAGACTAACTATTAGCCACAAACACTCGCTGAATAAATTAACTTAAAATTTACGATATGCCCATTATAAACTACGATGATCGCCTATGATATAACATGGGGTTAAAAAAATAACTCTCAGAAACGGCCCCATTTTATGTCACAATGTACTATGTCCCTAGACTAACTATTAGCCACAAACACTCGCTGAATAAATTAACTTAAAATTTACGATATGCCCATTATAAACTACGATGATCGCCTATGCTATAACATGGGGTTAAAAAAATAACTCTCAGAAACGGCCCCATTTTATGTCACAATGTACTATGTCCCTAGACTAACTATTAGCCACAAACACTCGCTGAATAAATTAACTTAAAATTTACGATATGCCCATTATAAACTACGATGATCGCCTATGCTATAACATTGGGTTAAAAAAATAACTCTCAGAAACGGCCCCATTTTATGTCACAATGTACTATGTCCCTAGACTAACTATTAGCCACTAAACACTCGCTGAATAAATTAACTTAAAATTTACGATATGCCCATTATAAACTACGATGATCGCCTATGCTATAACATGGGGTTAAAAAAATAACTCTCAGAAACGGCCCCATTTTATGTCACAATGTACTATGTCCCCTAGACTAACTATTAGCCACAAACACTCGCTGAATAAATTAACTTAAAATTTACGATATGCCCATTATAAACTACGATGATCGCCTATGCTATAACATGGGGTTAAAAAAATAACTCTCAGAAACGGCCCCATTTTATGTCACAATGTACTATGTCCCTAGACAAACTATTAGCCACAAACACTCGCTGAATAAATTAACTTAAAATTTACGATATGCCCATTATAAACTACGATGATCGCCTATGCTATAACATGGGGTTAAAAAAATAACTCTCAGAAACGGCCCCATTTTATGTCACAATGTACTATGTCCCTAGACTAACTATTAGCCACAAACACTCGCTGAATAAATTAACTTAAAATTTACGATATGCCCATTATAAACTACGATGATCGCCTATGCTATAACATGGGGTTAAAAAAATAACTCTCAGAAACGGCCCCATTTTATGTCACAATGTACTATGTCCCTAGACTAACTATTAGCCACAAACACTCGCTGAATAAATTAACTTAAAATTTACGATATGCCCATTATAAACTACGATGATTGCCTATGCTATAACATGGGGTTTAAAAAATAACTCTCAGAAACGGCCTCATTTTATGTCACAATGTACTATGTCCCTAGACTAACTATTAGCCACAAACACTCGCTGAATAAATTAACTTAAAATTTACGATATGCCCATTATAAACTACGATGATCGCCTATGCTATAACATGGGGTTAAAAAAATAACTCTCAGAAACGGCCCCATTTTATGTCACAATGTACTATGTCCCTAGACTAACTATTAGCCACAAACACTCGCTGAATAAATTAACTTAAAATTTACGATATGCCCATTATAAACTACGATGATCGCCTATGCTATAACATGGTGTTAAAAAAATAACTCTCAGAAACGGCCCCATTTTATGTCACAATGTACTATGTCCCTAGACTAACTATTAGCCACAAACACTCGCTGAATAAATTAACTTAAAATTTACGATATGCCCATTATAAACTACGATGATCGCCTATGCTATAACATGGGGTTAAAAAAATAACTCTCAGAAACGGCCCCATTTTATGTCACAATGTACTATGTCCCTAGACTAACTATTAGCCACAAACACTCGCTGAATAAATTAACTTAAAATTTACGATATGCCCATTATAAACTACGATGATCGCCTATGCTATAACATGGGGTTAAAAAAATAACTCTCAGAAACGGCCCCATTTTATGTCACAATGTACTATGTCCCTAGACTAACTATTAGCCACAAACACTCGCTGAATAAATTAACTTAAAATTTACGATATGCCCATTATAAACTACGATGATCGCCTATGCTATAACATGGGGTTAAAAAAATAACTCTCAGAAACGGCCCCATTTTATGTCACAATGTACTATGTCCCTAGACTAACTATTAGCCACAAACACTCGCTGAATAAATTAACTTAAAATTTACGATATGCCCATTATAAACTACGATGATCGCCTATGCTATAACATGGGGTTAAAAAAATAACTCTCAGAAACGGCCCCATTATATGTCACAATGTACTATGTCCCTAGACTAACTATTAGCCACAAACACTCGCTGAATAAATTAACTTGGGAAATAAATTCAATCAAAATAAATTCAAAACTTAAAATTTACGATATGCCCATTATAAACTACGATGATCGCCTATGCTATAACATGGGGTTAAAAAAATAACTCTCAGAAACGGCCCCATTTTATGTCACAATGTACTATGTCCCTAGACTAACTATTAGCCACAAACACTCGCTGAATAAATTAACTTAAAATTTACGATATGCCCATTATAAACTACGATGATCGCCTATGCTATAACATGGGGTTAAAAAATAACTCTCAGAAACGGCCCCATTTTATGTCACAATGTACTATGTCCCTAGACTAACTATTAGCCACAAACACTCGCTGAATAAATTAACTTAAAATTTACGATATGCCCATTATAAACTACGATGATCGCCTATGCTATAACATGGTGTTAAAAAAATAACTCTCAGAAACGGCCCCATTTTATGTCACAATGTACTACGTCCCTAGACTAACTATTAGCCACAAGCACTCGCTGAATAAATTAACTTAAAATTTACGATATGCCCATTATAAACTACGATGATCGCCTATGCTATAACATGGGGTTAAAAAAATAACTGTCAGAAACGGCCCCATTTTATGTCACAATGTACTATGTTCCTAGACTAACTATTAGCCACAAACACTCGCTGAATAAATTAACTTAAAATTTACGATATGCCCATTATAAACTACGATGATCGCCTATGCTATAACATGGGGTTAAAAAAATAACTCTCAGAAACGGCCCCATTTTATGTCACAATGTACTATGTCCCTAGACTAACTTTTAGCCACAAACACTCGCTGAATAAATTAACTTAAAATTTACGATATGCCCATTATAAACTACGATGATCGCCTATGCTATAACATGGGGTTAAAAAAATAACTCTCAGAAACGGCCCCATTTTATGTCACAATGTACTATGTCCCTAGACTAACTATTAGCCACAAACACTCGCTGAATAAATTAACTTAAAATTTACGATATGCCCATTATAAACTACGATGATCGCCTATGCTATAACATGGGGTTAAAAAAATAACTCTCAGAAACGGCCCCATTTTATGTCACAATGTACTATGTCCCTAGACTAACTATTAGCCACAAGCACTCGCTGAATAAATTAACTTAAAATTTACGATATGCCCATTATAAACTACGATGATCGCCTATGCTATAACATGGGGTTAAAAAAATAACTCTCAGAAACGGCCCCATTTTATGTCACAATGTACTATGTCCCTAGACTAACTATTAGCCACAAACACTCGCTGAATAAATTAACTTAAAATTTACGATATGCCCATTATAAACTACGATGATCGCCTATGCTATAACATGGGGTTAAAAAAATAACTCTCAGAAACGGCCCCATTTTATGTCACAATGTACTATGTCCCTAGACTAACTATTAGCCACAAACACTCGCTGAATAAATTAACTTAAAATTTACGATATGCCCATTATAAACTACGATGATCGCCTATGCTATAACATGGGGTTAAAAAAATAACTCTCAGAAACGGCCCCATTTTATGTCACAATGTACTATGTCCCTAGACTAACTATTAGCCACAAACACTCGCTGAATAAATTAACTTAAAATTTACGATATGCCCATTATAAACTACGATGATCGCCTATGCTATAACATGGGGTTAAAAAAATAACTCTCAGAAACGGCCCCATTTTATGTCACAATGTACTATGTCCCTAGACTAACTATTAGCCACAAACACTCGCTGAATAAATTAACTTAAAATTTACGATATGCCCATTATAAACTACGATGATCGCCTATGCTATAACATGGGGTTAAAAAAATAACTCTCAGAAACGGCCCCATTTTATGTCACAATGTACTATGTCCCTAGACTAACTATTAGCCACAAACACTCGCTGAATAAATTAACTTAAAATTTACGATATGCCCATTATAAACTACGATGATCGCCTATGCTATAACATGGGGTTAAAAAAATAACTCTCAGAAACGGCCCCATTTTATGTCACAATGTACTATGTCCCTAGACTAACTATTAGCCACAAACACTCGCTGAATAAATTAACTTAAAATTTACGATATGCCCATTATAAACTACGATGATCGCCTATGCTATAACATGGGGTTAAAAAAATAACTCTCAGAAACGGCCCCATTTTATGTCACAATGTACTATGTCCCTAGACTAACTATTAGCCACAAACACTCGCTGAATAAATTAACTTAAAATTTACGATATGCCCATTATAAACTACGATGATCGCCTATGCTATAACATGGGGTTAAAAAAATAACTCTCAGAAACGGCCCCATTTTATGTCACAATGTACTATGTCCCTAGACTAACTATTAGCCACAAACACTCGCTGAATAAATTAACTTAAAATTTACGATATGCCCATTATAAACTACGATGATCGCCTATGCTATAACATGGGGTTAAAAAAATAACTCTCAGAAACGGCCCCATTTTATGTCACAATGTACTATGTCCCTAGACTAACTATTAGCCACAAACACTCGCTGAATAAATTAACTTAAAATTTACGATATGCCCATTATAAACTACGATGATCGCCTATGCTATAACATGGGGTTAAAAAAATAACTCTCAGAAACGGCCCCATTTTATGTCACAATGTACTATGTCCCTAGACTAACTATTAGCCACAAACACTCGCTGAATAAATTAACTTAAAATTTACGATATGCCCATTATAAACTACGATGATCGCCTATGCTATAACATGGGGTTAAAAAAATAACTCTCAGAAACGGCCCCATTTTATGTCACAATGTACTATGTCCCTAGACTAACTATTAGCCACAACACTCGCTGAATAAATTAACTTAAAATTTACGATATGCCCATTATAAACTACGATGATCGCCTATGCTATAACATGGGGTTAAAAAAATAACTCTCAGAAACGGCCCCATTTTATGTCACAATGTACTATGTCCCTAGACTAACTATTAGCCACAAACACTCGCTGAATAAATTAACTTAAAATTTACGATATGCCCATTATAAACTACGATGATCGCCTATGCTATAACATGGGGTTAAAAAAATAACTCTCAGAAACGGCCCCATTTTATGTCACAATGTACTATGTCCCTAGACTAACTATTAGCCACAAACACTCGCTGAATAAATTAACTTAAAATTTACGATATGCCCATTATAAACTACGATGATCGCCTATGCTATAACATGGGGTTAAAAAAATAACTCTCAGAAACGGCCCCATTTTATGTCACAATGTACTATGTCCCTAGACTAACTATTAGCCACAAACACTCGCTGAATAAATTAACTTAAAATTTACGATATGCCCATTATAAACTACGATGATCGCCTATGCTATAACATGGGGTTAAAAAAATAACTCTCAGAAACGGCCCCATTTTATGTCACAATGTACTATGTCCCTAGACTAACTATTAGCCACAAACACTCGCTGAATAAATTAACTTAAAATTTACGATATGCCCATTATAAACTACGATGATCGCCTATGCTATAACATGGGGTTAAAAAAATAACTCTCAGAAACGGCCCCATTTTATGTCACAATGTACTATGTCCCTAGACTAACTATTAGCCACAAACACTCGCTGAATAAATTAACTTAAAATTTACGATATGCCCATTATAAACTACGATGATCGCCTATGCTATAACATGGGGTTAAAAAAATAACTCTCAGAAACGGCCCCATTTTATGTCACAATGTACTATGTCCCTAGACTAACTATTAGCCACAAACACTCGCTGAATAAATTAACTTAAAATTTACGATATGCCCATTATAAACTACGATGATCGCCTATGCTATAACATGGGGTTAAAAAAATAACTCTCAGAAACGGCCCCATTTTATGTCACAATGTACTATGTCCCTAGACTAACTATTAGCCACAAACACTCGCTGAATAAATTAACTTAAAATTTACGATATGCCCATTATAAACTACGATGATCGCCTATGCTATAACATGGGGTTAAAAAAATAACTCTCAGAAACGGCCCCGATTTTATGTCACAATGTACTATGTCCCTAGACTAACTATTAGCCACAAACACTCGCTGAATAAATTAACTTAAAATTTACGATATGCCCATTATAAACTACGATGATCGCCTATGCTATAACATGGGGTTAAAAAAATAACTCTCAGAAACGGCCCCATTTTATGTCACAATGTACTATGTCCCTAGACTAACTATTAGCCACAAACACTCGCTGAATAAATTAACTTAAAATTTACGATATGCCCATTATAAACTACGATGATCGCCTATGCTATAACATGGGGTTAAAAAAATAACTCTCAGAAACGGCCCCATTTTATGTCACAATGTACTATGTCCCTAGACTAACTATTAGCCACAAACACTCGCTGAATAAATTAACTTAAAATTTACGATATGCCCATTATAAACTACGATGATCGCCTATGCTATAACATGGGGTTAAAAAAATAACTCTCAGAAACGGCCCCATTTTATGTCACAATGTACTATGTCCCTAGACTAACTATTAGCCACAAACACTCGCTGAATAAATTAACTTAAAATTTACGATATGCCCATTATAAACTACGATGATCGCCTATGCTATAACATGGGGTTAAAAAAATAACTCTCAGAAACGGCCCCATTTTATGTCACAATGTACTATGTCCCTAGACTAACTATTAGCCACAAACACTCGCTGAATAAATTAACTTAAAATTTACGATATGCCCATTATAAACTACGATGATCGCCTATGCTATAACATGGGGTTAAAAAAATAACTCTCAGAAACGGCCCCATTTTATGTCACAATGTACTATGTCCCTAGACTAACTATTAGCCACAAACACTCGCTGAATAAATTAACTTAAAATTTACGATATGCCCATTATAAACTACGATGATCGCCTATGCTATAACATGGGGTTAAAAAAATAACTCTCAGAAACGGCCCCATTTTATGTCACAATGTACTATGTCCCTAGACTAACTATTAGCCACAAACACTCGCTGAATAAATTAACTTAAAATTTACGATATGCCCATTATAAACTACGATGATCGCCTATGCTATAACATGGGGTTAAAAAAATAACTCTCAGAAACGGCCCCATTTTATGTCACAATGTACTATGTCCCTAGACTAACTATTAGCCACAAACACTCGCTGAATAAATTAACTTAAAATTTACGATATGCCCATTATAAACTACGATGATCGCCTATGCTATAACATGGGGTTAAAAAAATAACTCTCAGAAACGGCCCCATTTTATGTCACAATGTACTATGTCCCTAGACTAACTATTAGCCACAAACACTCGCTGAATAAATTAACTTAAAATTTACGATATGCCCATTATAAACTACGATGATCGCCTATGCTATAACATGGGGTTAAAAAAATAACTCTCAGAAACGGCCCCATTTTATGTCACAATGTACTATGTCCCTAGACTAACTATTAGCCACAAACACTCGCTGAATAAATTAACTTAAAATTTACGATATGCCCATTATAAACTACGATGATCGCCTATGCTATAACATGGGGTTAAAAAAATAACTCTCAGAAACGGCCCCATTTTATGTCACAATGTACTATGTCCCTAGACTAACTATTAGCCACAAACACTCGCTGAATAAATTAACTTAAAATTTACGATATGCCCATTATAAACTACGATGATCGCCTATGCTATAACATGGGGTTAAAAAAATAACTCTCAGAAACGGCCCCATTTTATGTCACAATGTACTATGTCCCTAGACTAACTATTAGCCACAAACACTCGCTGAATAAATTAACTTAAAATTTACGATATGCCCATTATAAACTACGATGATCGCCTATGCTATAACATGGGGTTAAAAAAATAACTCTCAGAAACGGCCCCATTTTATGTCACAATGTACTATGTCCCTAGACTAACTATTAGCCACAAACACTCGCTGAATAAATTAACTTAAAATTTACGATATGCCCATTATAAACTACGATGATCGCCTATGCTATAACATGGGGTTAAAAAAATAACTCTCAGAAACGGCCCCATTTTATGTCACAATGTACTATGTCCCTAGACTAACTATTAGCCACAAACACTCGCTGAATAAATTAACTTAAAATTTACGATATGCCCATTATAAACTACGATGATCGCCTATGCTATAACATGGGGTTAAAAAAATAACTCTCAGAAACGGCCCCATTTTATGTCACAATGTACTATGTCCCTAGACTAACTATTAGCCACAAACACTCGCTGAATAAATTAACTTAAAATTTACGATATGCCCATTATAAACTACGATGATCGCCTATGCTATAACATGGGGTTAAAAAAATAACTCTCAGAAACGGCCCCATTTTATGTCACAATGTACTATGTCCCTAGACTAACTATTAGCCACAAACACTCGCTGAATAAATTAACTTAAAATTTACGATATGCCCATTATAAACTACGATGATCGCCTATGCTATAACATGGGGTTAAAAAAATAACTCTCAGAAACGGCCCCATTTTATGTCACAATGTACTATGTCCCTAGACTAACTA
The DNA here is from genome assembly GCA_949152475.1 of Terebella lapidaria. Taxonomy (NCBI): domain Eukaryota; kingdom Metazoa; phylum Annelida; class Polychaeta; order Terebellida; family Terebellidae; genus Terebella; species Terebella lapidaria. The sequence goes on from CASCJZ010000160.1 coordinate 63,160, forward strand.
TTAGCCACAAACACTCGCTGAATAAATTAACTTAAAATTTACGATATGCCCATTATAAACTACGATGATCGCCTATGCTATAACATGGGGTTAAAAAAATAACTCTCAGAAACGGCCCCATTTTATGTCACAATGTACTATGTCCCTAGACTAACTATTAGCCACAAACACTCGCTGAATAAATTAACTTAAAATTTACGATATGCCCATTATAAACTACGATGATCGCCTATGCTATAACATGGGGTTAAAAAAATAACTCTCAGAAACGGCCCCATTTTATGTCACAATGTACTATGTCCCTAGACTAACTATTAGCCACAAACACTCGCTGAATAAATTAACTTAAAATTTACGATATGCCCATTATAAACTACGATGATCGCCTATGCTATAACATGGGGTTAAAAAAATAACTCTCAGAAACGGCCCCATTTTATGTCACAATGTACTATGTCCCTAGACTAACTATTAGCCACAAACACTCGCTGAATAAATTAACTTAAAATTTACGATATGCCCATTATAAACTACGATGATCGCCTATGCTATAACATGGGGTTAAAAAAATAACTCTCAGAAACGGCCCCATTTTATGTCACAATGTACTATGTCCCTAGACTAACTATTAGCCACAAACACTCGCTGAATAAATTAACTTAAAATTTACGATATGCCCATTATAAACTACGATGATCGCCTATGCTATAACATGGGGTTAAAAAAATAACTCTCAGAAACGGCCCCATTTTATGTCACAATGTACTATGTCCCTAGACTAACTATTAGCCACAAACACTCGCTGAATAAATTAACTTAAAATTTACGATATGCCCATTATAAACTACGATGATCGCCTATGCTATAACATGGGGTTAAAAAAATAACTCTCAGAAACGGCCCCATTTTATGTCACAATGTACTATGTCCCTAGACTAACTATTAGCCACAAACACTCGCTGAATAAATTAACTTAAAATTTACGATATGCCCATTATAAACTACGATGATCGCCTATGCTATAACATGGGGTTAAAAAAATAACTCTCAGAAACGGCCCCATTTTATGTCACAATGTACTATGTCCCTAGACTAACTATTAGCCACAAACACTCGCTGAATAAATTAACTTAAAATTTACGATATGCCCATTATAAACTACGATGATCGCCTATGCTATAACATGGGGTTAAAAAAATAACTCTCAGAAACGGCCCCATTTTATGTCACAATGTACTATGTCCCTAGACTAACTATTAGCCACAAACACTCGCTGAATAAATTAACTTAAAATTTACGATATGCCCATTATAAACTACGATGATCGCCTATGCTATAACATGGGGTTAAAAAAATAACTCTCAGAAACGGCCCCATTTTATGTCACAATGTACTATGTCCCTAGACTAACTATTAGCCACAAACACTCGCTGAATAAATTAACTTAAAATTTACGATATGCCCATTATAAACTACGATGATCGCCTATGCTATAACATGGGGTTAAAAAAATAACTCTCAGAAACGGCCCCATTTTATGTCACAATGTACTATGTCCCTAGACTAACTATTAGCCACAAACACTCGCTGAATAAATTAACTTAAAATTTACGATATGCCCATTATAAACTACGATGATCGCCTATGCTATAACATGGGGTTAAAAAAATAACTCTCAGAAACGGCCCCATTTTATGTCACAATGTACTATGTCCCTAGACTAACTATTAGCCACAAACACTCGCTGAATAAATTAACTTAAAATTTACGATATGCCCATTATAAACTACGATGATCGCCTATGCTATAACATGGGGTTAAAAAAATAACTCTCAGAAACGGCCCCATTTTATGTCACAATGTACTATGTCCCTAGACTAACTATTAGCCACAAACACTCGCTGAATAAATTAACTTAAAATTTACGATATGCCCATTATAAACTACGATGATCGCCTATGCTATAACATGGGGTTAAAAAAATAACTCTCAGAAACGGCCCCATTTTATGTCACAATGTACTATGTCCCTAGACTAACTATTAGCCACAAACACTCGCTGAATAAATTAACTTAAAATTTACGATATGCCCATTATAAACTACGATGATCGCCTATGCTATAACATGGGGTTAAAAAAATAACTCTCAGAAACGGCCCCATTTTATGTCACAATGTACTATGTCCCTAGACTAACTATTAGCCACAAACACTCGCTGAATAAATTAACTTAAAATTTACGATATGCCCATTATAAACTACGATGATCGCCTATGCTATAACATGGGGTTAAAAAAATAACTCTCAGAAACGGCCCCATTTTATGTCACAATGTACTATGTCCCTAGACTAACTATTAGCCACAAACACTCGCTGAATAAATTAACTTAAAATTTACGATATGCCCATTATAAACTACGATGATCGCCTATGCTATAACATGGGGTTAAAAAAATAACTCTCAGAAACGGCCCCATTTTATGTCACAATGTACTATGTCCCTAGACTAACTATTAGCCACAAACACTCGCTGAATAAATTAACTTAAAATTTACGATATGCCCATTATAAACTACGATGATCGCCTATGCTATAACATGGGGTTAAAAAAATAACTCTCAGAAACGGCCCCATTTTATGTCACAATGTACTATGTCCCTAGACTAACTATTAGCCACAAACACTCGCTGAATAAATTAACTTAAAATTTACGATATGCCCATTATAAACTACGATGATCGCCTATGCTATAACATGGGGTTAAAAAAATAACTCTCAGAAACGGCCCCATTTTATGTCACAATGTACTATGTCCCTAGACTAACTATTAGCCACAAACACTCGCTGAATAAATTAACTTAAAATTTACGATATGCCCATTATAAACTACGATGATCGCCTATGCTATAACATGGGGTTAAAAAAATAACTCTCAGAAACGGCCCCATTTTATGTCACAATGTACTATGTCCCTAGACTAACTATTAGCCACAAACACTCGCTGAATAAATTAACTTAAAATTTACGATATGCCCATTATAAACTACGATGATCGCCTATGCTATAACATGGGGTTAAAAAAATAACTCTCAGAAACGGCCCCATTTTATGTCACAATGTACTATGTCCCTAGACTAACTATTAGCCACAAACACTCGCTGAATAAATTAACTTAAAATTTACGATATGCCCATTATAAACTACGATGATCGCCTATGCTATAACATGGGGTTAAAAAAATAACTCTCAGAAACGGCCCCATTTTATGTCACAATGTACTATGTCCCTAGACTAACTATTAGCCACAAACACTCGCTGAATAAATTAACTTAAAATTTACGATATGCCCATTATAAACTACGATGATCGCCTATGCTATAACATGGGGTTAAAAAAATAACTCTCAGAAACGGCCCCATTTTATGTCACAATGTACTATGTCCCTAGACTAACTATTAGCCACAAACACTCGCTGAATAAATTAACTTAAAATTTACGATATGCCCATTATAAACTACGATGATCGCCTATGCTATAACATGGGGTTAAAAAAATAACTCTCAGAAACGGCCCCATTTTATGTCACAATGTACTATGTCCCTAGACTAACTATTAGCCACAAACACTCGCTGAATAAATTAACTTAAAATTTACGATATGCCCATTATAAACTACGATGATCGCCTATGCTATAACATGGGGTTAAAAAAATAACTCTCAGAAACGGCCCCATTTTATGTCACAATGTACTATGTCCCTAGACTAACTATTAGCCACAAACACTCGCTGAATAAATTAACTTAAAATTTACGATATGCCCATTATAAACTACGATGATCGCCTATGCTATAACATGGGGTTAAAAAAATAACTCTCAGAAACGGCCCCATTTTATGTCACAATGTACTATGTCCCTAGACTAACTATTAGCCACAAACACTCGCTGAATAAATTAACTTAAAATTTACGATATGCCCATTATAAACTACGATGATCGCCTATGCTATAACATGGGGTTAAAAAAATAACTCTCAGAAACGGCCCCATTTTATGTCACAATGTACTATGTCCCTAGACTAACTATTAGCCACAAACACTCGCTGAATAAATTAACTTAAAATTTACGATATGCCCATTATAAACTACGATGATCGCCTATGCTATAACATGGGGTTAAAAAAATAACTCTCAGAAACGGCCCCATTTTATGTCACAATGTACTATGTCCCTAGACTAACTATTAGCCACAAACACTCGCTGAATAAATTAACTTAAAATTTACGATATGCCCATTATAAACTACGATGATCGCCTATGCTATAACATGGGGTTAAAAAAATAACTCTCAGAAACGGCCCCATTTTATGTCACAATGTACTATGTCCCTAGACTAACTATTAGCCACAAACACTCGCTGAATAAATTAACTTAAAATTTACGATATGCCCATTATAAACTACGATGATCGCCTATGCTATAACATGGGGTTAAAAAAATAACTCTCAGAAACGGCCCCATTTTATGTCACAATGTACTATGTCCCTAGACTAACTATTAGCCACAAACACTCGCTGAATAAATTAACTTAAAATTTACGATATGCCCATTATAAACTACGATGATCGCCTATGCTATAACATGGGGTTAAAAAAATAACTCTCAGAAACGGCCCCATTTTATGTCACAATGTACTATGTCCCTAGACTAACTATTAGCCACAAACACTCGCTGAATAAATTAACTTAAAATTTACGATATGCCCATTATAAACTACGATGATCGCCTATGCTATAACATGGGGTTAAAAAAATAACTCTCAGAAACGGCCCCATTTTATGTCACAATGTACTATGTCCCTAGACTAACTATTAGCCACAAACACTCGCTGAATAAATTAACTTAAAATTTACGATATGCCCATTATAAACTACGATGATCGCCTATGCTATAACATGGGGTTAAAAAAATAACTCTCAGAAACGGCCCCATTTTATGTCACAATGTACTATGTCCCTAGACTAACTATTAGCCACAAACACTCGCTGAATAAATTAACTTAAAATTTACGATATGCCCATTATAAACTACGATGATCGCCTATGCTATAACATGGGGTTAAAAAAATAACTCTCAGAAACGGCCCCATTTTATGTCACAATGTACTATGTCCCTAGACTAACTATTAGCCACAAACACTCGCTGAATAAATTAACTTAAAATTTACGATATGCCCATTATAAACTACGATGATCGCCTATGCTATAACATGGGGTTAAAAAAATAACTCTCAGAAACGGCCCCATTTTATGTCACAATGTACTATGTCCCTAGACTAACTATTAGCCACAAACACTCGCTGAATAAATTAACTTAAAATTTACGATATGCCCATTATAAACTACGATGATCGCCTATGCTATAACATGGGGTTAAAAAAATAACTCTCAGAAACGGCCCCATTTTATGTCACAATGTACTATGTCCCTAGACTAACTATTAGCCACAAACACTCGCTGAATAAATTAACTTAAAATTTACGATATGCCCATTATAAACTACGATGATCGCCTATGCTATAACATGGGGTTAAAAAAATAACTCTCAGAAACGGCCCCATTTTATGTCACAATGTACTATGTCCCTAGACTAACTATTAGCCACAAACACTCGCTGAATAAATTAACTTAAAATTTACGATATGCCCATTATAAACTACGATGATCGCCTATGCTATAACATGGGGTTAAAAAAATAACTCTCAGAAACGGCCCCATTTTATGTCACAATGTACTATGTCCCTAGACTAACTATTAGCCACAAACACTCGCTGAATAAATTAACTTAAAATTTACGATATGCCCATTATAAACTACGATGATCGCCTATGCTATAACATGGGGTTAAAAAAATAACTCTCAGAAACGGCCCCATTTTATGTCACAATGTACTATGTCCCTAGACTAACTATTAGCCACAAACACTCGCTGAATAAATTAACTTAAAATTTACGATATGCCCATTATAAACTACGATGATCGCCTATGCTATAACATGGGGTTAAAAAAATAACTCTCAGAAACGGCCCCATTTTATGTCACAATGTACTATGTCCCTAGACTAACTATTAGCCACAAACACTCGCTGAATAAATTAACTTAAAATTTACGATATGCCCATTATAAACTACGATGATCGCCTATGCTATAACATGGGGTTAAAAAAATAACTCTCAGAAACGGCCCCATTTTATGTCACAATGTACTATGTCCCTAGACTAACTATTAGCCACAAACACTCGCTGAATAAATTAACTTAAAATTTACGATATGCCCATTATAAACTACGATGATCGCCTATGCTATAACATGGGGTTAAAAAAATAACTCTCAGAAACGGCCCCATTTTATGTCACAATGTACTATGTCCCTAGACTAACTATTAGCCACAAACACTCGCTGAATAAATTAACTTAAAATTTACGATATGCCCATTATAAACTACGATGATCGCCTATGCTATAACATGGGGTTAAAAAAATAACTCTCAGAAACGGCCCCATTTTATGTCACAATGTACTATGTCCCTAGACTAACTATTAGCCACAAACACTCGCTGAATAAATTAACTTAAAATTTACGATATGCCCATTATAAACTACGATGATCGCCTATGCTATAACATGGGGTTAAAAAAATAACTCTCAGAAACGGCCCCATTTTATGTCACAATGTACTATGTCCCTAGACTAACTATTAGCCACAAACACTCGCTGAATAAATTAACTTAAAATTTACGATATGCCCATTATAAACTACGATGATCGCCTATGCTATAACATGGGGTTAAAAAAATAACTCTCAGAAACGGCCCCATTTTATGTCACAATGTACTATGTCCCTAGACTAACTATTAGCCACAAACACTCGCTGAATAAATTAACTTAAAATTTACGATATGCCCATTATAAACTACGATGATCGCCTATGCTATAACATGGGGTTAAAAAAATAACTCTCAGAAACGGCCCCATTTTATGTCACAATGTACTATGTCCCTAGACTAACTATTAGCCACAAACACTCGCTGAATAAATTAACTTAAAATTTACGATATGCCCATTATAAACTACGATGATCGCCTATGCTATAACATGGGGTTAAAAAAATAACTCTCAGAAACGGCCCCATTTTATGTCACAATGTACTATGTCCCTAGACTAACTATTAGCCACAAACACTCGCTGAATAAATTAACTTAAAATTTACGATATGCCCATTATAAACTACGATGATCGCCTATGCTATAACATGGGGTTAAAAAAATAACTCTCAGAAACGGCCCCATTTTATGTCACAATGTACTATGTCCCTAGACTAACTATTAGCCACAAACACTCGCTGAATAAATTAACTTAAAATTTACGATATGCCCATTATAAACTACGATGATCGCCTATGCTATAACATGGGGTTAAAAAAATAACTCTCAGAAACGGCCCCATTTTATGTCACAATGTACTATGTCCCTAGACTAACTATTAGCCACAAACACTCGCTGAATAAATTAACTTAAAATTTACGATATGCCCATTATAAACTACGATGATCGCCTATGCTATAACATGGGGTTAAAAAAATAACTCTCAGAAACGGCCCCATTTTATGTCACAATGTACTATGTCCCTAGACTAACTATTAGCCACAAACACTCGCTGAATAAATTAACTTAAAATTTACGATATGCCCATTATAAACTACGATGATCGCCTATGCTATAACATGGGGTTAAAAAAATAACTCTCAGAAACGGCCCCATTTTATGTCACAATGTACTATGTCCCTAGACTAACTATTAGCCACAAACACTCGCTGAATAAATTAACTTAAAATTTACGATATGCCCATTATAAACTACGATGATCGCCTATGCTATAACATGGGGTTAAAAAAATAACTCTCAGAAACGGCCCCATTTTATGTCACAATGTACTATGTCCCTAGACTAACTATTAGCCACAAACACTCGCTGAATAAATTAACTTAAAATTTACGATATGCCCATTATAAACTACGATGATCGCCTATGCTATAACATGGGGTTAAAAAAATAACTCTCAGAAACGGCCCCATTTTATGTCACAATGTACTATGTCCCTAGACTAACTATTAGCTACAAACACTCGCTGAATAAATTAACTTAAAATTTACGATATGCCCATTATAAACTACGATGATCGCCTATGCTATAACATGGGGTTAAAAAAATAACTCTCAGAAACGGCCCCATTTTATGTCACAATGTACTATGTCCCTAGACTAACTATTAGCCACAAACACTCGCTGAATAAATTAACTTAAAATTTACGATATGCCCATTATAAACTACGATGATCGCCTATGCTATAACATGGGGTTAAAAAAATAACTCTCAGAAACGGCCCCA
>CASCJZ010000161.1:0-15000 GCA_949152475.1 Terebella lapidaria
CGTAAATTTTAAGTTAATTTATTCAGCGAGTGTTTGTGGCTAATAGTTAGTCTAGGGACATAGTACATTGTGACATAAAATGGGGCCGTTTCTGAGAGTTATTTTTTTAACCCCATGTTATAGCATAGGCGATCATCGTAGTTTATAATGGGCACTATCGTAAATTTTAAGTTAATTTATTCAGCGAGTGTTTGTGGCTAATAGTTAGTCTAGGGACATAGTACATTGTGACATAAAATGGGGCCGTTTCTGAGAGTTATTTTTTTAACCCCATGTTATAGCATAGGCGATCATCGTAGTTTATAATGGGCATATCGTAAATTTTAAGTTAATTTATTCAGCGAGTGTTTGTGGCTAATAGTTAGTCTAGGGACATAGTACATTGTGACATAAAATGGGGCCGTTTCTGAGAGTTATTTTTTTAACCCCATGTTATAGCATAGGCGATCATCGTAGTTTATAATGGGCATATCGTAAATTTTAAGTTAATTTATTCAGCGAGTGTTTGTGGCTAATAGTTAGTCTAGGGACATAGTACATTGTGACATAAAATGGGGCCGTTTCTGAGAGTTATTTTTTTAACCCCATGTTATAGCATAGGCGATCATCGTAGTTTATAATGGGCATATCGTAAATTTTAAGTTAATTTATTCAGCGAGTGTTTGTGGCTAATAGTTAGTCTAGGGACATAGTACATTGTGACATAAAATGGGGCCGTTTCTGAGAGTTATTTTTTTAACCCCATGTTATAGCATAGGCGATCATCGTAGTTTATAATGGGCATATCGTAAATTTTAAGTTAATTTATTCAGCGAGTGTTTGTGGCTAATAGTTAGTCTAGGGACATAGTACATTGTGACATAAAATGGGGCCGTTTCTGAGAGTTATTTTTTTAACCCCATGTTATAGCATAGGCGATCATCGTAGTTTATAATGGGCATATCGTAAATTTTAAGTTAATTTATTCAGCGAGTGTTTGTGGCTAATAGTTAGTCTAGGGACATAGTACATTGTGACATAAAATGGGGCCGTTTCTGAGAGTTATTTTTTTAACCCCATGTTATAGCATAGGCGATCATCGTAGTTTATAATGGGCATATCGTAAATTTTAAGTTAATTTATTCAGCGAGTGTTTGTGGCTAATAGTTAGTCTAGGGACATAGTACATTGTGACATAAAATGGGGCCGTTTCTGAGAGTTATTTTTTTAACCCCATGTTATAGCATAGGCGATCATCGTAGTTTATAATGGGCATATCGTAAATTTTAAGTTAATTTATTCAGCGAGTGTTTGTGGCTAATAGTTAGTCTAGGGACATAGTACATTGTGACATAAAATGGGGCCGTTTCTGAGAGTTATTTTTTTAACCCCATGTTATAGCATAGGCGATCATCGTAGTTTATAATGGGCATATCGTAAATTTTAAGTTAATTTATTCAGCGAGTGTTTGTGGCTAATAGTTAGTCTAGGGACATAGTACATTGTGACATAAAATGGGGCCGTTTCTGAGAGTTATTTTTTTAACCCCATGTTATAGCATAGGCGATCATCGTAGTTTATAATGGGCATATCGTAAATTTTAAGTTAATTTATTCAGCGAGTGTTTGTGGCTAATAGTTAGTCTAGGGACATAGTACATTGTGACATAAAATGGGGCCGTTTCTGAGAGTTATTTTTTTAACCCCATGTTATAGCATAGGCGATCATCGTAGTTTATAATGGGCATATCGTAAATTTTAAGTTAATTTATTCAGCGAGTGTTTGTGGCTAATAGTTAGTCTAGGGACATAGTACATTGTGACATAAAATGGGGCCGTTTCTGAGAGTTATTTTTTTAACCCCATGTTATAGCATAGGCGATCATCGTAGTTTATAATGGGCATATCGTAAATTTTAAGTTAATTTATTCAGCGAGTGTTTGTGGCTAATAGTTAGTCTAGGGACATAGTACATTGTGACATAAAATGGGGCCGTTTCTGAGAGTTATTTTTTTAACCCCATGTTATAGCATAGGCGATCATCGTAGTTTATAATGGGCATATCGTAAATTTTAAGTTAATTTATTCAGCGAGTGTTTGTGGCTAATAGTTAGTCTAGGGACATAGTACATTGTGACATAAAATGGGGCCGTTTCTGAGAGTTATTTTTTTAACCCCATGTTATAGCATAGGCGATCATCGTAGTTTATAATGGGCATATCGTAAATTTTAAGTTAATTTATTCAGCGAGTGTTTGTGGCTAATAGTTAGTCTAGGGACATAGTACATTGTGACATAAAATGGGGCCGTTTCTGAGAGTTATTTTTTTAACCCCATGTTATAGCATAGGCGATCATCGTAGTTTATAATGGGCATATCGTAAATTTTAAGTTAATTTATTCAGCGAGTGTTTGTGGCTAATAGTTAGTCTAGGGACATAGTACATTGTGACATAAAATGGGGCCGTTTCTGAGAGTTATTTTTTTAACCCCATGTTATAGCATAGGCGATCATCGTAGTTTATAATGGGCATATCGTAAATTTTAAGTTAATTTATTCAGCGAGTGTTTGTGGCTAATAGTTAGTCTAGGGACATAGTACATTGTGACATAAAATGGGGCCGTTTCTGAGAGTTATTTTTTTAACCCCATGTTATAGCATAGGCGATCATCGTAGTTTATAATGGGCATATCGTAAATTTTAAGTTAATTTATTCAGCGAGTGTTTGTGGCTAATAGTTAGTCTAGGGACATAGTACATTGTGACATAAAATGGGGCCGTTTCTGAGAGTTATTTTTTTAACCCCATGTTATAGCATAGGCGATCATCGTAGTTTATAATGGGCATATCGTAAATTTTAAGTTAATTTATTCAGCGAGTGTTTGTGGCTAATAGTTAGTCTAGGGACATAGTACATTGTGACATAAAATGGGGCCGTTTCTGAGAGTTATTTTTTTAACCCCATGTTATAGCATAGGCGATCATCGTAGTTTATAATGGGCATATCGTAAATTTTAAGTTAATTTATTCAGCGAGTGTTTGTGGCTAATAGTTAGTCTAGGGACATAGTACATTGTGACATAAAATGGGGCCGTTTCTGAGAGTTATTTTTTTAACCCCATGTTATAGCATAGGCGATCATCGTAGTTTATAATGGGCATATCGTAAATTTTAAGTTAATTTATTCAGCGAGTGTTTGTGGCTAATAGTTAGTCTAGGGACATAGTACATTGTGACATAAAATGGGGCCGTTTCTGAGAGTTATTTTTTTAACCCCATGTTATAGCATAGGCGATCATCGTAGTTTATAATGGGCATATCGTAAATTTTAAGTTAATTTATTCAGCGAGTGTTTGTGGCTAATAGTTAGTCTAGGGACATAGTACATTGTGACATAAAATGGGGCCGTTTCTGAGAGTTATTTTTTTAACCCCATGTTATAGCATAGGCGATCATCGTAGTTTATAATGGGCATATCGTAAATTTTAAGTTAATTTATTCAGCGAGTGTTTGTGGCTAATAGTTAGTCTAGGGACATAGTACATTGTGACATAAAATGGGGCCGTTTCTGAGAGTTATTTTTTTAACCCCATGTTATAGCATAGGCGATCATCGTAGTTTATAATGGGCATATCGTAAATTTTAAGTTAATTTATTCAGCGAGTGTTTGTGGCTAATAGTTAGTCTAGGGACATAGTACATTGTGACATAAAATGGGGCCGTTTCTGAGAGTTATTTTTTTAACCCCATGTTATAGCATAGGCGATCATCGTAGTTTATAATGGGCATATCGTAAATTTTAAGTTAATTTATTCAGCGAGTGTTTGTGGCTAATAGTTAGTCTAGGGACATAGTACATTGTGACATAAAATGGGGCCGTTTCTGAGAGTTATTTTTTTAACCCCATGTTATAGCATAGGCGATCATCGTAGTTTATAATGGGCATATCGTAAATTTTAAGTTAATTTATTCAGCGAGTGTTTGTGGCTAATAGTTAGTCTAGGGACATAGTACATTGTGACATAAAATGGGGCCGTTTCTGAGAGTTATTTTTTTAACCCCATGTTATAGCATAGGCGATCATCGTAGTTTATAATGGGCATATCGTAAATTTTAAGTTAATTTATTCAGCGAGTGTTTGTGGCTAATAGTTAGTCTAGGGACATAGTACATTGTGACATAAAATGGGGCCGTTTCTGAGAGTTATTTTTTTAACCCCATGTTATAGCATAGGCGATCATCGTAGTTTATAATGGGCATATCGTAAATTTTAAGTTAATTTATTCAGCGAGTGTTTGTGGCTAATAGTTAGTCTAGGGACATAGTACATTGTGACATAAAATGGGGCCGTTTCTGAGAGTTATTTTTTTAACCCCATGTTATAGCATAGGCGATCATCGTAGTTTATAATGGGCATATCGTAAATTTTAAGTTAATTTATTCAGCGAGTGTTTGTGGCTAATAGTTAGTCTAGGGACATAGTACATTGTGACATAAAATGGGGCCGTTTCTGAGAGTTATTTTTTTAACCCCATGTTATAGCATAGGCGATCATCGTAGTTTATAATGGGCATATCGTAAATTTTAAGTTAATTTATTCAGCGAGTGTTTGTGGCTAATAGTTAGTCTAGGGACATAGTACATTGTGACATAAAATGGGGCCGTTTCTGAGAGTTATTTTTTTAACCCCATGTTATAGCATAGGCGATCATCGTAGTTTATAATGGGCATATCGTAAATTTTAAGTTAATTTATTCAGCGAGTGTTTGTGGCTAATAGTTAGTCTAGGGACATAGTACATTGTGACATAAAATGGGGCCGTTTCTGAGAGTTATTTTTTTAACCCCATGTTATAGCATAGGCGATCATCGTAGTTTATAATGGGCATATCGTAAATTTTAAGTTAATTTATTCAGCGAGTGTTTGTGGCTAATAGTTAGTCTAGGGACATAGTACATTGTGACATAAAATGGGGCCGTTTCTGAGAGTTATTTTTTTAACCCCATGTTATAGCATAGGCGATCATCGTAGTTTATAATGGGCATATCGTAAATTTTAAGTTAATTTATTCAGCGAGTGTTTGTGGCTAATAGTTAGTCTAGGGACATAGTACATTGTGACATAAAATGGGGCCGTTTCTGAGAGTTATTTTTTTAACCCCATGTTATAGCATAGGCGATCATCGTAGTTTATAATGGGCATATCGTAAATTTTAAGTTAATTTATTCAGCGAGTGTTTGTGGCTAATAGTTAGTCTAGGGACATAGTACATTGTGACATAAAATGGGGCCGTTTCTGAGAGTTATTTTTTTAACCCCATGTTATAGCATAGGCGATCATCGTAGTTTATAATGGGCATATCGTAAATTTTAAGTTAATTTATTCAGCGAGTGTTTGTGGCTAATAGTTAGTCTAGGGACATAGTACATTGTGACATAAAATGGGGCCGTTTCTGAGAGTTATTTTTTTAACCCCATGTTATAGCATAGGCGATCATCGTAGTTTATAATGGGCATATCGTAAATTTTAAGTTAATTTATTCAGCGAGTGTTTGTGGCTAATAGTTAGTCTAGGGACATAGTACATTGTGACATAAAATGGGGCCGTTTCTGAGAGTTATTTTTTTAACCCCATGTTATAGCATAGGCGATCATCGTAGTTTATAATGGGCATATCGTAAATTTTAAGTTAATTTATTCAGCGAGTGTTTGTGGCTAATAGTTAGTCTAGGGACATAGTACATTGTGACATAAAATGGGGCCGTTTCTGAGAGTTATTTTTTTAACCCCATGTTATAGCATAGGCGATCATCGTAGTTTATAATGGGCATATCGTAAATTTTAAGTTAATTTATTCAGCGAGTGTTTGTGGCTAATAGTTAGTCTAGGGACATAGTACATTGTGACATAAAATGGGGCCGTTTCTGAGAGTTATTTTTTTAACCCCATGTTATAGCATAGGCGATCATCGTAGTTTATAATGGGCATATCGTAAATTTTAAGTTAATTTATTCAGCGAGTGTTTGTGGCTAATAGTTAGTCTAGGGACATAGTACATTGTGACATAAAATGGGGCCGTTTCTGAGAGTTATTTTTTTAACCCCATGTTATAGCATAGGCGATCATCGTAGTTTATAATGGGCATATCGTAAATTTTAAGTTAATTTATTCAGCGAGTGTTTGTGGCTAATAGTTAGTCTAGGGACATAGTACATTGTGACATAAAATGGGGCCGTTTCTGAGAGTTATTTTTTTAACCCCATGTTATAGCATAGGCGATCATCGTAGTTCATAATGGGCATATCGTAAATTTTAAGTTAATTTATTCAGCGAGTGTTTGTGGCTAATAGTTAGTCTAGGGACATAGTACATTGTGACATAAAATGGGGCCGTTTCTGAGAGTTATTTTTTTAACCCCATGTTATAGCATAGGCGATCATCGTAGTTCATAATGGGCATATCGTAAATTTTAAGTTAATTTATTCAGCGAGTGTTTGTGGCTAATAGTTAGTCTAGGGACATAGTACATTGTGACATAAAATGGGGCCGTTTCTGAGAGTTATTTTTTTAACCCCATGTTATAGCATAGGCGATCATCGTAGTTCATAATGGGCATATCGTAAATTTTAAGTTAATTTATTCAGCGAGTGTTTGTGGCTAATAGTTAGTCTAGGGACATAGTACATTGTGACATAAAATGGGGCCGTTTCTGAGAGTTATTTTTTTAACCCCATGTTATAGCATAGGCGATCATCGTAGTTCATAATGGGCATATCGTAAATTTTAAGTTAATTTATTCAGCGAGTGTTTGTGGCTAATAGTTAGTCTAGGGACATAGTACATTGTGACATAAAATGGGGCCGTTTCTGAGAGTTATTTTTTTAACCCCATGTTATAGCATAGGCGATCATCGTAGTTCATAATGGGCATATCGTAAATTTTAAGTTAATTTATTCAGCGAGTGTTTGTGGCTAATAGTTAGTCTAGGGACATAGTACATTGTGACATAAAATGGGGCCGTTTCTGAGAGTTATTTTTTTAACCCCATGTTATAGCATAGGCGATCATCGTAGTTCATAATGGGCATATCGTAAATTTTAAGTTAATTTATTCAGCGAGTGTTTGTGGCTAATAGTTAGTCTAGGGACATAGTACATTGTGACATAAAATGGGGCCGTTTCTGAGAGTTATTTTTTTAACCCCATGTTATAGCATAGGCGATCATCGTAGTTTATAATGGGCATATCGTAAATTTTAAGTTAATTTATTCAGCGAGTGTTTGTGGCTAATAGTTAGTCTAGGGACATAGTACATTGTGACATAAAATGGGGCCGTTTCTGAGAGTTATTTTTTTAACCCCATGTTATAGCATAGGCGATCATCGTAGTTTATAATGGGCATATCGTAAATTTTAAGTTAATTTATTCAGCGAGTGTTTGTGGCTAATAGTTAGTCTAGGGACATAGTACATTGTGACATAAAATGGGGCCGTTTCTGAGAGTTATTTTTTTAACCCCATGTTATAGCATAGGCGATCATCGTAGTTTATAATGGGCATATCGTAAATTTTAAGTTAATTTATTCAGCGAGTGTTTGTGGCTAATAGTTAGTCTAGGGACATAGTACATTGTGACATAAAATGGGGCCGTTTCTGAGAGTTATTTTTTTAACCCCATGTTATAGCATAGGCGATCATCGTAGTTTATAATGGGCATATCGTAAATTTTAAGTTAATTTATTCAGCGAGTGTTTGTGGCTAATAGTTAGTCTAGGGACATAGTACATTGTGACATAAAATGGGGCCGTTTCTGAGAGTTATTTTTTTAACCCCATGTTATAGCATAGGCGATCATCGTAGTTTATAATGGGCATATCGTAAATTTTAAGTTAATTTATTCAGCGAGTGTTTGTGGCTAATAGTTAGTCTAGGGACATAGTACATTGTGACATAAAATGGGGCCGTTTCTGAGAGTTATTTTTTTAACCCCATGTTATAGCATAGGCGATCATCGTAGTTTATAATGGGCATATCGTAAATTTTAAGTTAATTTATTCAGCGAGTGTTTGTGGCTAATAGTTAGTCTAGGGACATAGTACATTGTGACATAAAATGGGGCCGTTTCTGAGAGTTATTTTTTTAACCCCATGTTATAGCATAGGCGATCATCGTAGTTCATAATGGGCATATCGTAAATTTTAAGTTAATTTATTCAGCGAGTGTTTGTGGCTAATAGTTAGTCTAGGGACATAGTACATTGTGACATAAAATGGGGCCGTTTCTGAGAGTTATTTTTTTAACCCCATGTTATAGCATAGGCGATCATCGTAGTTTATAATGGGCATATCGTAAATTTTAAGTTAATTTATTCAGCGAGTGTTTGTGGCTAATAGTTAGTCTAGGGACATAGTACATTGTGACATAAAATGGGGCCGTTTCTGAGAGTTATTTTTTTAACCCCATGTTATAGCATAGGCGATCATCGTAGTTTATAATGGGCATATCGTAAATTTTAAGTTAATTTATTCAGCGAGTGTTTGTGGCTAATAGTTAGTCTAGGGACATAGTACATTGTGACATAAAATGGGGCCGTTTCTGAGAGTTATTTTTTTAACCCCATGTTATAGCATAGGCGATCATCGTAGTTTATAATGGGCATATCGTAAATTTTAAGTTAATTTATTCAGCGAGTGTTTGTGGCTAATAGTTAGTCTAGGGACATAGTACATTGTGACATAAAATGGGGCCGTTTCTGAGAGTTATTTTTTTAACCCCATGTTATAGCATAGGCGATCATCGTAGTTTATAATGGGCATATCGTAAATTTTAAGTTAATTTATTCAGCGAGTGTTTGTGGCTAATAGTTAGTCTAGGGACATAGTACATTGTGACATAAAATGGGGCCGTTTCTGAGAGTTATTTTTTTAACCCCATGTTATAGCATAGGCGATCATCGTAGTTTATAATGGGCATATCGTAAATTTTAAGTTAATTTATTCAGCGAGTGTTTGTGGCTAATAGTTAGTCTAGGGACATAGTACATTGTGACATAAAATGGGGCCGTTTCTGAGAGTTATTTTTTTAACCCCATGTTATAGCATAGGCGATCATCGTAGTTTATAATGGGCATATCGTAAATTTTAAGTTAATTTATTCAGCGAGTGTTTGTGGCTAATAGTTAGTCTAGGGACATAGTACATTGTGACATAAAATGGGGCCGTTTCTGAGAGTTATTTTTTTAACCCCATGTTATAGCATAGGCGATCATCGTAGTTTATAATGGGCATATCGTAAATTTTAAGTTAATTTATTCAGCGAGTGTTTGTGGCTAATAGTTAGTCTAGGGACATAGTACATTGTGACATAAAATGGGGCCGTTTCTGAGAGTTATTTTTTTAACCCCATGTTATAGCATAGGCGATCATCGTAGTTTATAATGGGCATATCGTAAATTTTAAGTTAATTTATTCAGCGAGTGTTTGTGGCTAATAGTTAGTCTAGGGACATAGTACATTGTGACATAAAATGGGGCCGTTTCTGAGAGTTATTTTTTTAACCCCATGTTATAGCATAGGCGATCATCGTAGTTTATAATGGGCATATCGTAAATTTTAAGTTAATTTATTCAGCGAGTGTTTGTGGCTAATAGTTAGTCTAGGGACATAGTACATTGTGACATAAAATGGGGCCGTTTCTGAGAGTTATTTTTTTAACCCCATGTTATAGCATAGGCGATCATCGTAGTTTATAATGGGCATATCGTAAATTTTAAGTTAATTTATTCAGCGAGTGTTTGTGGCTAATAGTTAGTCTAGGGACATAGTACATTGTGACATAAAATGGGGCCGTTTCTGAGAGTTATTTTTTTAACCCCATGTTATAGCATAGGCGATCATCGTAGTTTATAATGGGCATATCGTAAATTTTAAGTTAATTTATTCAGCGAGTGTTTGTGGCTAATAGTTAGTCTAGGGACATAGTACATTGTGACATAAAATGGGGCCGTTTCTGAGAGTTATTTTTTTAACCCCATGTTATAGCATAGGCGATCATCGTAGTTTATAATGGGCATATCGTAAATTTTAAGTTAATTTATTCAGCGAGTGTTTGTGGCTAATAGTTAGTCTAGGGACATAGTACATTGTGACATAAAATGGGGCCGTTTCTGAGAGTTATTTTTTTAACCCCATGTTATAGCATAGGCGATCATCGTAGTTTATAATGGGCATATCGTAAATTTTAAGTTAATTTATTCAGCGAGTGTTTGTGGCTAATAGTTAGTCTAGGGACATAGTACATTGTGACATAAAATGGGGCCGTTTCTGAGAGTTATTTTTTTAACCCCATGTTATAGCATAGGCGATCATCGTAGTTTATAATGGGCATATCGTAAATTTTAAGTTAATTTATTCAGCGATTGTTTGTGGCTAATAGTTAGTCTAGGGACATAGTACATTGTGACATAAAATGGGGCCGTTTCTGAGAGTTATTTTTTTAACCCCATGTTATAGCATAGGCGATCATCGTAGTTTATAATGGGCATATCGTAAATTTTAAGTTAATTTATTCAGCGAGTGTTTGTGGCTAATAGTTAGTCTAGGGACATAGTACATTGTGACATAAAATGGGGCCGTTTCTGAGAGTTATTTTTTTAACCCCATGTTATAGCATAGGCGATCATCGTAGTTTATAATGGGCATATCGTAAATTTTAAGTTAATTTATTCAGCGAGTGTTTGTGGCTAATAGTTAGTCTAGGGACATAGTACATTGTGACATAAAATGGGGCCGTTTCTGAGAGTTATTTTTTTAACCCCATGTTATAGCATAGGCGATCATCGTAGTTTATAATGGGCATATCGTAAATTTTAAGTTAATTTATTCAGCGAGTGTTTGTGGCTAATAGTTAGTCTAGGGACATAGTACATTGTGACATAAAATGGGGCCGTTTCTGAGAGTTATTTTTTTAACCCCATGTTATAGCATAGGCGATCATCGTAGTTTATAATGGGCATATCGTAAATTTTAAGTTAATTTATTCAGCGAGTGTTTGTGGCTAATAGTTAGTCTAGGGACATAGTACATTGTGACATAAAATGGGGCCGTTTCTGAGAGTTATTTTTTTAACCCCATGTTATAGCATAGGCGATCATCGTAGTTTATAATGGGCATATCGTAAATTTTAAGTTAATTTATTCAGCGAGTGTTTGTGGCTAATAGTTCAGTCTAGGGGACATAGTACATTGTGACATAAAATGGGGCCGTTTCTGAGAGTTATTTTTTTAACCCCATGTTATAGCATAGGCGATCATCGTAGTTTATAATGGGCATATCGTAAATTTTAAGTTAATTTATTCAGCGAGTGTTTGTGGCTAATAGTCAGTCTAGGGGACATAGTACATTGTGACATAAAATGGGGCCGTTTCTGAGAGTTATTTTTTAACCCCCATGTTATAGCATAGGCGATCATCGTAGTTTATAATGGGCATATCGTAAATTTTAAGTTAATTTATTCAGCGAGTGTTTGTGGCTAATAGTTAGTCTAGGGACATAGTACATTGTGACATAAAATGGGGCCGTTTCTGAGAGTTATTTTTTTAACCCCATGTTATAGCATAGGCGATCATCGTAGTTTATAATGGGCATATCGTAAATTTTAAAGTTAATTTATTCAGCGAGTGTTTGTGGCTAATAGTCAGTCTAGGGACATAGTACAATTGTGACATAAAATGGGGCCGTTCTGAGAGTTATTTTTTTAACCCCATGTTATAGCATAGGCGATCATCGTAGTTTATAATGGGCATATCGTAAATTTTAAGTTAATTTATTCAGCGAGTGTTTGTGGCTAATAGTCAGTCTAGGGGACATAGTACATTGTGACATAAAATGGGGGCCGTTTCTGAGAGTTATTTTTTTAACCCCATGTTATAGCATAGGCGATCATCGTAGTTTATAATGGGCATATCGTAAATTTTAAGTTAATTTATTCAGCGAGTGTTTGTGGCTAATAGTTAGTCTAGGGACATAGTACATTGTGACATAAAATGGGGCCGTTTCTGAGAGTTATTTTTTTAACCCCATGTTATAGCATAGGCGATCATCGTAGTTTATAATGGGCATATCGTAAATTTTAAGTTAATTTATTCAGCGAGTGTTTGTGGCTAATAGTTAGTCTAGGGACATAGTACATTGTGACATAAAATGGGGCCGTTTCTGAGAGTTATTTTTTTAACCCCATGTTATAGCATAGGCGATCATCGTAGTTTATAATGGGCATATCGTAAATTTTAAGTTAATTTATTCAGCGAGTGTTTGTGGCTAATAGTTAGTCTAGGGGACATAGTACATTGTGACATAAAATGGGGCCGTTTCTGAGAGTTATTTTTTTAACCCCATGTTATAGCATAGGCGATCATCGTAGTTTATAATGGGCATATCGTAAATTTTAAGTTAATTTATTCAGCGAGTGTTTGTGGCTAATAGTTAGTCTAGGGACATAGTACATTGTGACATAAAATGGGGCCGTTTCTGAGAGTTATTTTTTTAACCCCATGTTATAGCATAGGCGATCATCGTAGTTTATAATGGGCATATCGTAAATTTTAAGTTAATTTATTCAGGCGAGTGTTTGTGGCTAATAGTCAGTCTAGGGACATAGTACATTGTGACATAAAATGGGGCCGTTTCTGAGAGTTATTTTTTAACCCCATGTTATAGCATAGGCGATCATCGTAGTTTATAATGGGCATATCGTAAATTTTTAAGTTAATTTATTCAGCGAGTGTTTGTGGCTAATAGTCAGTCTAGGGACATAGTACATTGTGACATAAAATGGGGCCGTTTCTGAGAGTTACATTTAGATATTTAAACGCCCATGTTATAGCATAGGCGATCATAGCGAAGTAGTTAAGAATGGGCATATCGTAAATTTTAAGTTAATTTATTCAGCGAGTGTGTTTGTGGCTAATAGTTAGTCTAGGGACATAGTACATTGTGACATAAAATGGGGCCGTTTCTGAGAGTTATTTTTTTAACCCCCATGTTATAGCATAGGCGATCATCGTAGTTTATAATGGGCATATCGTAAATTTTAAGTTAATTTATTCAGCGAGTGTTTGTGGCTAATAGTTAGTCTAGGGACATAGTACATTGTGACATAAAATGGGGCCGTTTCTGAGAGTTATTTTTTTAACCCCATGTTATAGCATAGGCGATCATCGTAGTTTATAATGGGCATATCGTAAATTTTAAGTTAATTTATTCAGCGAGTGTTTGTGGCTAATAGTTAGTCTAGGGACATAGTACATTGTGACATAAAATGGGGCCGTTTCTGAGAGTTATTTTTTTAACCCCATGTTATAGCATAGGCGATCATCGTAGTTTATAATGGGCATATCGTAAATTTTAAGTTAATTTATTCAGCGAGTGTTTGTGGCTAATAGTTAGTCTAGGGACATAGTACATTGTGACATAAAATGGGGCCGTTTCTGAGAGTTATTTTTTTAACCCCATGTTATAGCATAGGCGATCATCGTAGTTTATAATGGGCATATCGTAAATTTTAAGTTAATTTATTCAGCGAGTGTTTGTGGCTAATAGTTAGTCTAGGGACATAGTACATTGTGACATAAAATGGGGCCGTTTCTGAGAGTTATTTTTTTAACCCCATGTTATAGCATAGGCGATCATCGTAGTTTATAATGGGCATATCGTAAATTTTAAGTTAATTTATTCAGCGAGTGTTTGTGGCTAATAGTCAGTCTAGGGACATAGTACATTGTGACATAAAATGGGCCGTTTCTGAGAGTTATTTTTTAACCCCATGTTATAGCATAGGCGATCATCGTAGTTTATAATGGGCATATCGTAAATTTTAAGTTAATTTATTCAGCGAGTGTTTGTGGCTAATAGTTAGTCTAGGGACATAGTACATTGTGACATAAAATGGGGCCGTTTCTGAGAGTTATTTTTTTAACCCCATGTTATAGCATAGGCGATCATCGTAGTTTATAATGGGCATATCGTAAATTTTAAGTTAATTTATTCAGCGAGTGTTTGTGGCTAATAGTTAGTCTAGGGACATAGTACATTGTGACATAAAATGGGGCCGTTTCTGAGAGTTATTTTTTTAACCCCATGTTATAGCATAGGCGATCATCGTAGTTTATAATGGGCATATCGTAAATTTTAAGTTAATTTATTCAGCGAGTGTTTGTGGCTAATAGTTAGTCTAGGGACATAGTACATTGTGACATAAAATGGGGCCGTTTCTGAGAGTTATTTTTTTAACCCCATGTTATAGCATAGGCGATCATCGTAGTTTATAATGGGCATATCGTAAATTTTAAGTTAATTTATTCAGCGAGTGTTTGTGGCTAATAGTTAGTCTAGGGACATAGTACATTGTGACATAAAATGGGGCCGTTTCTGAGAGTTATTTTTTTAACCCCATGTTATAGCATAGGCGATCATCGTAGTTTATAATGGGCATATCGTAAATTTTAAGTTAATTTATTCAGCGAGTGTTTGTGGCTAATAGTCAGTCTAGGGACATAGTACATTGTGACATAAAATGGGGCCGTTTCTGAGAGTTATTTTTTTAACCCCATGTTATAGCATAGGCGATCATCGTAGTTTATAATGGGCATATCGTAAATTTTAAGTTAATTTATTCAGCGAGTGTTTGTGGCTAATAGTTAGTCTAGGGACATAGTACATTGTGACATAAAATGGGGCCGTTTCTGAGAGTTATTTTTTTAACCCCATGTTATAGCATAGGCGATCATCGTAGTTTATAATGGGCATATCGTAAATTTTAAGTTAATTTATTCAGCGAGTGTTTGTGGCTAATAGTTAGTCTAGGGACATAGTACATTGTGACATAAAATGGGGCCGTTTCTGAGAGTTATTTTTTTAACCCCATGTTATAGCATAGGCGATCATCGTAGTTTATAATGGGCATATCGTAAATTTTAAGTTAATTTATTCAGCGAGTGTTTGTGGCTAATAGTTAGTCTAGGGACATA
>CASCJZ010000161.1:17500-22500 GCA_949152475.1 Terebella lapidaria
TATTTTTCAAGCATTATACTGGTGTTTTCCTTGGGTCTTCACACATTTATCCATACCCGAAATACAGTTCCTACTGGTAATTGTGACATTTTGGTGGCAGCGGTGGGATGGATAAATTGTGTGTGTATTGTATTGTAGGTTGAATTAGAAACGGAACGGGATAGCGTTCGTAGATTATTGGTTAATTTATTAGGCTTCGGGGTTGATTTTCTATTGGTTGTGTGTCTGCCTGCACTGATTGAATTTTGTGACACTTGCATGTTTATGCTAACCTGAACACTCGAGATATTAGCCGTGAAATACGCCGTGAGATTATGCCGTTTGTAGATGTGACCGCGAATCGCCGCGTGCGTGTATATAAATGTACATAACCATATATATATTACTATTAACGAATTGTTTTGTTTACGATTTAGACATGTCGATGACCAACTACCAGAGTTGGCTTGAGATCGGTGAGAAACTAGGTCTCACAGGAGATGATTTGCGTCAGTTTGTAAAGGAGGAACAGATCCGTGAGCGTGATCAACGAGCGGAGGAGCGGCATTTTGCTAGAGAGGAAGCGGATCGCCAACGGGAAGAAGCGGATCGCCAGCGGGAACATGAAATTCGTATGCAAGAGTTACAGGTGAACACTCAGAGTAATGACTCGCGTACAGGTACGTCTAATGCAACACGTAGCACTCAGGGCAAGGGTCCTAAACTTCCAAATTTCAAAGAAGGCGAAGATATGGCTTCGTATATAGAGAGATTTGAGCGATTTGCAGAGGCTCAAAATTGGGATAATGATATTTGGGCGGTGAATCTGAGCGCATTATTAACGGGGAAGGCATTAGAAATATACGCGCGTTTGCCGAGTGAAATTGCATTAGATTATGCTATTCTAAAAGAGACCCTGCTGAGGGGTTATAATCTGACGGAAGAAGGTTTCCGTACGAAATTTCGTGAAGCTAAAATAGCTAATGACGAGACGCCGTCACAGTTTGTGGTAAGACTACGTCATTACCTGGACAGTTGGGTAGATTTGTCTGGTATTATGAAGACCACAGAGGGTCTATGTCAGCTACTCGTCAAAGAGCAATTCCTGTCCGGGTGTGACAAAGATCTGTGTACGTTCTTGAAGGAAAAATCACATGAAAATATAATGAGTATGGCCGAGTGTGCAGAGCGTTTTCTTGAGGCCAGAGGTCGGCTATATACGGTGGCGAAAGATAAAAGCCACAGTACAAATGTCAACAGAAACAAAAGGTGTCTGACATGCGGTAAGCAGGGACATGTGTCCAAGGACTGCTTTCAGAACAAACACAGAGACCGCGTGTGTGAAAAATGTCAGAGAAAGGGACATGTTGCTGCAGAGTGCAGAACGCAGAATTACAAATGTCGTCCTAATGCTGGTAATAGAACTGGTCATGATTGCTACAAGTGTGGTCAAACCGGGCATTTTGCTCGAGACTGTAAATCACGTGTCAATGTTGGACTTGCTGCTGTGGATATTGATGAGTTATCCACCAAGATTTCAGAACAAGTGAAACACGTGATTAGTGAAAACAAAGAGACAGTCGGTGCTTGTCAGGCTGTGGTGTGCACGGAGTCAGACTGTCAATGTATTGGTACTGACTCTATTAAGCTCAGTTGTGGTAGAAATATGCCTATGGTCACTGGTGTGTGCGATGACCGTGAGCAGTTGAATAAGTCTGTGCCGGTGGTTACAGGAGTTGTAGGCGAGGCCAGTGTTACTGTGCTACGCGACACCGGGTGCAGTGGTGTTGTGGTGTGCAAAAAGTATGTCGCACCTGAACAGTTGACCGGTCAGCTACGGACGTGTAAACTTATGGATGGTTCTTTACTCAAGGTACCTATTGCTGATATTCATGTAGATTGTCCATACTTCACGGGATCAGTGTCTGCAATGTGTATGGAGAGGCCAATATATGACCTGGTTATTGGAAATGTTCCAGGGGCCAGAGCACCTCAAGATCCGGATCCAGAGTGGAATAAACCTACGAGTGTTGCAGCTGTAGAGACGAGATCACAGGTTAAACAGAAGGGTCGTGTGCTCAAACCGTTGCAGGTTCCTTTCACACAGGAGCCGTTTGTGGATGCTGAAACACTGATTAATCTGCAGACCAGCGACTCGAGTTTGGATGTGGTCAGGCATCAAACGAAACCAGCTACTCGTGGTAGGGATAGCCATGTGTATTTCACTAAAAACAAAATCCTTTTTCGCAGATTCCAATCAGCGATGGTGAACAAGGGCCAGCCAGTCGAACAGATTGTGGTTCCGCAGGTTCTGAGAAATCGGGTTATGACATTAGCCCATGATTCTATTCTTTCGGGACACATGGGTATCCGCAAGACCATGGACCGTATAATGACTTGTTTCTATTGGCCAGGTATCCAGGGGGATGTCCGTCGGTTTTGTAAATCATGTGACATCTGTCAGAGGACTGTCAGCAAAGGCAGGGTGACGAAAGTTCCACTAGGCCATATGCCTCTGATTGACGTGCCGTTCAAAAGGGTGGCCATTGACTTAATTGGTCCTATATTCCCCAGCTCTGAACAGGGTAACCGGTATGTACTAACACTTGTTGATTTTGCCACTAGGTTTCCTGAGGCTGTGCCATTGAGGACGATCACTACAGAGTCGGTTGCCGAGGCGCTACTTGGTATTTTCTGTCGTGTGGGTTTCCCAGACGAAATCTTGAGCGATTTAGGCACGCAATTCACCTCATCCCTCATGAAGGAGATCACCAGGTTGTTGCGCATTAAGCAGTTGCACAGTACGCCGTACCATCCTATGTGTAACGGGCTAGTTGAGCGGATGAATGGCGTCCTGAAAAGCATGCTTCGGAAGTTAGCCGCTGAAAAACCAAAGCAGTGGGACCGGTATCTAAACCCTTTACTGTTTGCTTACAGGGAGGTTCCCAATGAGAGCACCGGATATGCACCTTTCGAGTTGCTGTATGGACGTATGGTCCGAGGGCCATTACAGATTCTCAAGCAGTGTTGGCTTGGCCAGTGTGGTGATGAAGAGACTAGAACATCCTATGAATATGTCCTTGACCTTAAGCAGCGTTTAGGCGAAACTTGCGAGTTGGCACAGAAGGAGTTGTCCAAGTCTCAGAAACGATACGAGATGAACTACAATCGCAGAGCCCGTGTACGTAAGTTCAAAACTGACGATCTTGTTTTGGTTCTGCTTCCCACAGATTCCAACAAGTTGCTGCTCCAGTGGAAGGGTCCCTTCAAGGTCATTGAGCGAACTTCTCCAGTTGACTACAAGATTCAGGTCGGCGAGAAAGTAAAGTGCTTCCATGCCAATATGCTGAAGGCTTACTATACACGTCCAGAGCCGGAACAGGTGTCCGTTTTCATGTCTGCTGCTACAGCTGTTGTTGAAGAGGAAGACTGTGAAATTGATCCTGAGTGTTCTCTTCCAGATCATGAGAGCATCGCTCTACCGAGTGTTGAACATTCAGATGAAAAGTTGTCGATCGGACCTGACCTCACTCAGAAACAGTCCAGAGATCTAACCGGTTTACTTTCCTCTTTCAGTGATGTGTTCTCTGACAAGCCAGGTCAGACAACATTAGTTGAACACAGGATCGAGGTGACTACTGATGAACCAGTTCGTGGGAAAATGTATCCAGTACCATACCTGTTACGAGAAACGGTCTCCCAGGAGGTCAATGATATGTTGGAGCTTGGTGTTATTGAAAGGTCCAACTCTCCATATGCTTCAGGTATCGTTTTGGTAAGGAAAAAGGATGGAACGAACCGCTTCTGCATAGATTTCAGAAAGCTTAATAATGTTACCGTCTTCGATGCAGAACCAATGCCACAGACTGATGATATCTACAGTAAGTTGCGCGATGATTCGTACTACTCGAAGTTAGACCTAGCCAAAGGATATTGGCAGATATCGGTTGCAGTCGAGGATCGACCAAAAACAGCTTTCAGGTGTGCAGATGGTTGCTTTCAGTTCAAACGCATGCCGTTTGGGTTAATTAACTCTGCAGCCACTTTCAACCGTATGATGAGATTGTTGTTGGAGGGTATACCTTACGTGGATACGTACATCGATGATATCCTTATCCATACTCCAGACTTTGAGACACATTTGAGAGTCCTGGAGCAGGTTTTTCGTAGACTACGTGACAATGGTTTGACAATCAAAGCCAAAAAGTGTATGTTTGCATATTCTAAGGTTGAGTATGTTGGTCATGAAGTTGGCAGTAACAGAGTCGGGATGCTAGAGGACAATGTGGAGAAAGTACGAAAAGCATCGCCGCCTACTACAAAGAAGGGCCTACAGTCATTCCTAGGTCTTGCGAATTACTATAGGAATTATATACCGAACTATGCAACTCTCGCAGTTCCGTTGACAAGTTTGACCAAGAAAGGTCGACCGAATGTGTTGGAATGGACAGAGGTCCATGACCAGGCTTTTCAGACATTGAAAAGTAAAATTCTGAGCAAACCAGTATTGCATTTGCCTGATATGTCTAAACCTTTTGTCTTACAGACAGACGCTTCAGCTGAGGGTATTGGCGCAGCTCTATTACAGGAACATGAGGGGCTTCTCATGCCCGTGTCTTTCGCCAGTAGAAAGTTGTTGCCACGAGAGACTGCTTATTCCGTCATAGAGCGGGAATGCCTTGGTATCGTCTGGGCTATTGCTAAGTTCAGAGCATATCTCTATGGTCGGGAGTTCACGTTACAAACAGACCATCAGCCGTTATTATGTGTGGGTCACAATAAGATCTCGAACGATCGTATTACGCGATGGTCCCTTGCACTCCAACCGTATCGAATGCGAGTACAGTATATCAAAGGTACACAGAATGTTGTGGCTGATTACTTAAGTCGGATATAACCTATGCACTATGTGTGTGGTGGTGGAGAAATTCACTTTGTTCCTTTCTCTTTGAGGGGAGGGTAGTTGTCACAAATTTGGGCTTTATTTACTCCAGGTACTAGGCAGGGGCTAGTATTGATTC
>CASCJZ010000161.1:25000-56000 GCA_949152475.1 Terebella lapidaria
GGCTAATAGTTAGTCTAGGGACATAGTACATTGTGACATAAAATGGGGCCGTTTCTGAGAGTTATTTTTTTAACCCCATGTTATAGCATAGGCGATCATCGTAGTTTATAATGGGCATATCGTAAATTTTAAGTTAATTTATTCAGCGAGTGTTTGTGGCTAATAGTCAGTCTAGGGACATAGTACATTGTGACATAAAATGGGGCCGTTTCTGAGAGTTATTTTTTTAACCCCATGTTATAGCATAGGCGATCATCGTAGTTTATAATGGGCATATCGTAAATTTTAAGTTAATTTATTCAGCGAGTGTTTGTGGCTAATAGTTAGTCTAGGGACATAGTACATTGTGACATAAAATGGGGCCGTTTCTGAGAGTTATTTTTTTAACCCCATGTTATAGCATAGGCGATCATCGTAGTTTATAATGGGCATATCGTAAATTTTAAGTTAATTTATTCAGCGAGTGTTTGTGGCTAATAGTTAGTCTAGGGACATAGTACATTGTGACATAAAATGGGGCCGTTTCTGAGAGTTATTTTTTTAACCCCATGTTATAGCATAGGCGATCATCGTAGTTTATAATGGGCATATCGTAAATTTTAAGTTAATTTATTCAGCGAGTGTTTGTGGCTAATAGTTAGTCTAGGGACATAGTACATTGTGACATAAAATGGGGCCGTTTCTGAGAGTTATTTTTTTAACCCCATGTTATAGCATAGGCGATCATCGTAGTTTATAATGGGCATATCGTAAATTTTAAGTTAATTTATTCAGCGAGTGTTTGTGGCTAATAGTTAGTCTAGGGACATAGTACATTGTGACATAAAATGGGGCCGTTTCTGAGAGTTATTTTTTTAACCCCATGTTATAGCATAGGCGATCATCGTAGTTTATAATGGGCATATCGTAAATTTTAAGTTAATTTATTCAGCGAGTGTTTGTGGCTAATAGTTAGTCTAGGGACATAGTACATTGTGACATAAAATGGGGCCGTTTCTGAGAGTTATTTTTTTAACCCCATGTTATAGCATAGGCGATCATCGTAGTTTATAATGGGCATATCGTAAATTTTAAGTTAATTTATTCAGCGAGTGTTTGTGGCTAATAGTCAGTCTAGGGACATAGTACATTGTGACATAAAATGGGGCCGTTTCTGAGAGTTATTTTTTTAACCCCATGTTATAGCATAGGCGATCATCGTAGTTTATAATGGGCATATCGTAAATTTTAAGTTAATTTATTCAGCGAGTGTTTGTGGCTAATAGTCAGTCTAGGGACATAGTACATTGTGACATAAAATGGGGCCGTTTCTGAGAGTTATTTTTTTAACCCCATGTTATAGCATAGGCGATCATCGTAGTTTATAATGGGCATATCGTAAATTTTAAGTTAATTTATTCAGCGAGTGTTTGTGGCTAATAGTTAGTCTAGGGACATAGTACATTGTGACATAAAATGGGGCCGTTTCTGAGAGTTATTTTTTTAACCCCATGTTATAGCATAGGCGATCATCGTAGTTTATAATGGGCATATCGTAAATTTTAAGTTAATTTATTCAGCGAGTGTTTGTGGCTAATAGTTAGTCTAGGGACATAGTACATTGTGACATAAAATGGGGCCGTTTCTGAGAGTTATTTTTTTAACCCCATGTTATAGCATAGGCGATCATCGTAGTTTATAATGGGCATATCGTAAATTTTAAGTTAATTTATTCAGCGAGTGTTTGTGGCTAATAGTTAGTCTAGGGACATAGTACATTGTGACATAAAATGGGGCCGTTTCTGAGAGTTATTTTTTTAACCCCATGTTATAGCATAGGCGATCATCGTAGTTTATAATGGGCATATCGTAAATTTTAAGTTAATTTATTCAGCGAGTGTTTGTGGCTAATAGTTAGTCTAGGGACATAGTACATTGTGACATAAAATGGGGCCGTTTCTGAGAGTTATTTTTTTAACCCCATGTTATAGCATAGGCGATCATCGTAGTTTATAATGGGCATATCGTAAATTTTAAGTTAATTTATTCAGCGAGTGTTTGTGGCTAATAGTTAGTCTAGGGACATAGTACATTGTGACATAAAATGGGGCCGTTTCTGAGAGTTATTTTTTTAACCCCATGTTATAGCATAGGCGATCATCGTAGTTTATAATGGGCATATCGTAAATTTTAAGTTAATTTATTCAGCGAGTGTTTGTGGCTAATAGTTAGTCTAGGGACATAGTACATTGTGACATAAAATGGGGCCGTTTCTGAGAGTTATTTTTTTAACCCCATGTTATAGCATAGGCGATCATCGTAGTTTATAATGGGCATATCGTAAATTTTAAGTTAATTTATTCAGCGAGTGTTTGTGGCTAATAGTCAGTCTAGGGACATAGTACATTGTGACATAAAATGGGGCCGTTTCTGAGAGTTATTTTTTTAACCCCATGTTATAGCATAGGCGATCATCGTAGTTTATAATGGGCATATCGTAAATTTTAAGTTAATTTATTCAGCGAGTGTTTGTGGCTAATAGTTAGTCTAGGGACATAGTACATTGTGACATAAAATGGGGCCGTTTCTGAGAGTTATTTTTTTAACCCCATGTTATAGCATAGGCGATCATCGTAGTTTATAATGGGCATATCGTAAATTTTAAGTTAATTTATTCAGCGAGTGTTTGTGGCTAATAGTCAGTCTAGGGACATAGTACATTGTGACATAAAATGGGGCCGTTTCTGAGAGTTATTTTTTTAACCCCATGTTATAGCATAGGCGATCATCGTAGTTTATAATGGGCATATCGTAAATTTTAAGTTAATTTATTCAGCGAGTGTTTGTGGCTAATAGTTAGTCTAGGGACATAGTACATTGTGACATAAAATGGGGCCGTTTCTGAGAGTTATTTTTTTAACCCCATGTTATAGCATAGGCGATCATCGTAGTTTATAATGGGCATATCGTAAATTTTAAGTTAATTTATTCAGCGAGTGTTTGTGGCTAATAGTTAGTCTAGGGACATAGTACATTGTGACATAAAATGGGGCCGTTTCTGAGAGTTATTTTTTTAACCCCATGTTATAGCATAGGCGATCATCGTAGTTTATAATGGGCATATCGTAAATTTTAAGTTAATTTATTCAGCGAGTGTTTGTGGCTAATAGTTAGTCTAGGGACATAGTACATTGTGACATAAAATGGGGCCGTTTCTGAGAGTTATTTTTTTAACCCCATGTTATAGCATAGGCGATCATCGTAGTTTATAATGGGCATATCGTAAATTTTAAGTTAATTTATTCAGCGAGTGTTTGTGGCTAATAGTTAGTCTAGGGACATAGTACATTGTGACATAAAATGGGGCCGTTTCTGAGAGTTATTTTTTTAACCCCATGTTATAGCATAGGCGATCATCGTAGTTTATAATGGGCATATCGTAAATTTTAAGTTAATTTATTCAGCGAGTGTTTGTGGCTAATAGTTAGTCTAGGGACATAGTACATTGTGACATAAAATGGGGCCGTTTCTGAGAGTTATTTTTTTAACCCCATGTTATAGCATAGGCGATCATCGTAGTTTATAATGGGCATATCGTAAATTTTAAGTTAATTTATTCAGCGAGTGTTTGTGGCTAATAGTTAGTCTAGGGACATAGTACATTGTGACATAAAATGGGCCGTTTCTGAGAGTTATTTTTTTAACCCCATGTTATAGCATAGGCGATCATCGTAGTTTATAATGGGCATATCGTAAATTTTAAGTTAATTTATTCAGCGAGTGTTTGTGGCTAATAGTTAGTCTAGGGACATAGTACATTGTGACATAAAATGGGGCCGTTTCTGAGAGTTATTTTTTTAACCCCATGTTATAGCATAGGCGATCATCGTAGTTTATAATGGGCATATCGTAAATTTTAAGTTAATTTATTCAGCGAGTGTTTGTGGCTAATAGTTAGTCTAGGGACATAGTACATTGTGACATAAAATGGGGCCGTTTCTGAGAGTTATTTTTTTAACCCCATGTTATAGCATAGGCGATCATCGTAGTTTATAATGGGCATATCGTAAATTTTAAGTTAATTTATTCAGCGAGTGTTTGTGGCTAATAGTTAGTCTAGGGACATAGTACATTGTGACATAAAATGGGGCCGTTTCTGAGAGTTATTTTTTTAACCCCATGTTATAGCATAGGCGATCATCGTAGTTTATAATGGGCATATCGTAAATTTTAAGTTAATTTATTCAGCGAGTGTTTGTGGCTAATAGTTAGTCTAGGGACATAGTACATTGTGACATAAAATGGGGCCGTTTCTGAGAGTTATTTTTTTAACCCCATGTTATAGCATAGGCGATCATCGTAGTTTATAATGGGCATATCGTAAATTTTAAGTTAATTTATTCAGCGAGTGTTTGTGGCTAATAGTTAGTCTAGGGACATAGTACATTGTGACATAAAATGGGGCCGTTTCTGAGAGTTATTTTTTTAACCCCATGTTATAGCATAGGCGATCATCGTAGTTTATAATGGGCATATCGTAAATTTTAAGTTAATTTATTCAGCGAGTGTTTGTGGCTAATAGTTAGTCTAGGGACATAGTACATTGTGACATAAAATGGGGCCGTTTCTGAGAGTTATTTTTTTAACCCCATGTTATAGCATAGGCGATCATCGTAGTTTATAATGGGCATATCGTAAATTTTAAGTTAATTTATTCAGCGAGTGTTTGTGGCTAATAGTTAGTCTAGGGACATAGTACATTGTGACATAAAATGGGGCCGTTTCTGAGAGTTATTTTTTTAACCCCATGTTATAGCATAGGCGATCATCGTAGTTTATAATGGGCATATCGTAAATTTTAAGTTAATTTATTCAGCGAGTGTTTGTGGCTAATAGTTAGTCTAGGGACATAGTACATTGTGACATAAAATGGGGCCGTTTCTGAGAGTTATTTTTTTAACCCCATGTTATAGCATAGGCGATCATCGTAGTTTATAATGGGCATATCGTAAATTTTAAGTTAATTTATTCAGCGAGTGTTTGTGGCTAATAGTTAGTCTAGGGACATAGTACATTGTGACATAAAATGGGGCCGTTTCTGAGAGTTATTTTTTTAACCCCATGTTATAGCATAGGCGATCATCGTAGTTTATAATGGGCATATCGTAAATTTTAAGTTAATTTATTCAGCGAGTGTTTGTGGCTAATAGTTAGTCTAGGGACATAGTACATTGTGACATAAAATGGGGCCGTTTCTGAGAGTTATTTTTTTAACCCCATGTTATAGCATAGGCGATCATCGTAGTTTATAATGGGCATATCGTAAATTTTAAGTTAATTTATTCAGCGAGTGTTTGTGGCTAATAGTCAGTCTAGGGACATAGTACATTGTGACATAAAATGGGGCCGTTTCTGAGAGTTATTTTTTTAACCCCATGTTATAGCATAGGCGATCATCGTAGTTTATAATGGGCATATCGTAAATTTTAAGTTAATTTATTCAGCGAGTGTTTGTGGCTAATAGTTAGTCTAGGGACATAGTACATTGTGACATAAAATGGGGCCGTTTCTGAGAGTTATTTTTTTAACCCCATGTTATAGCATAGGCGATCATCGTAGTTTATAATGGGCATATCGTAAATTTTAAGTTAATTTATTCAGCGAGTGTTTGTGGCTAATAGTTAGTCTAGGGACATAGTACATTGTGACATAAAATGGGGCCGTTTCTGAGAGTTATTTTTTTAACCCCATGTTATAGCATAGGCGATCATCGTAGTTTATAATGGGCATATCGTAAATTTTAAGTTAATTTATTCAGCGAGTGTTTGTGGCTAATAGTTAGTCTAGGGACATAGTACATTGTGACATAAAATGGGGCCGTTTCTGAGAGTTATTTTTTTAACCCCATGTTATAGCATAGGCGATCATCGTAGTTTATAATGGGCATATCGTAAATTTTAAGTTAATTTATTCAGCGAGTGTTTGTGGCTAATAGTTAGTCTAGGGACATAGTACATTGTGACATAAAATGGGGCCGTTTCTGAGAGTTATTTTTTTAACCCCATGTTATAGCATAGGCGATCATCGTAGTTTATAATGGGCATATCGTAAATTTTAAGTTAATTTATTCAGCGAGTGTTTGTGGCTAATAGTTAGTCTAGGGACATAGTACATTGTGACATAAAATGGGGCCGTTTCTGAGAGTTATTTTTTTAACCCCATGTTATAGCATAGGCGATCATCGTAGTTTATAATGGGCATATCGTAAATTTTAAGTTAATTTATTCAGCGAGTGTTTGTGGCTAATAGTTAGTCTAGGGACATAGTACATTGTGACATAAAATGGGGCCGTTTCTGAGAGTTATTTTTTTAACCCCATGTTATAGCATAGGCGATCATCGTAGTTTATAATGGGCATATCGTAAATTTTAAGTTAATTTATTCAGCGAGTGTTTGTGGCTAATAGTTAGTCTAGGGACATAGTACATTGTGACATAAAATGGGGCCGTTTCTGAGAGTTATTTTTTTAACCCCATGTTATAGCATAGGCGATCATCGTAGTTTATAATGGGCATATCGTAAATTTTAAGTTAATTTATTCAGCGAGTGTTTGTGGCTAATAGTTAGTCTAGGGACATAGTACATTGTGACATAAAATGGGGCCGTTTCTGAGAGTTATTTTTTTAACCCCATGTTATAGCATAGGCGATCATCGTAGTTTATAATGGGCATATCGTAAATTTTAAGTTAATTTATTCAGCGAGTGTTTGTGGCTAATAGTTAGTCTAGGGACATAGTACATTGTGACATAAAATGGGGCCGTTTCTGAGAGTTATTTTTTTAACCCCATGTTATAGCATAGGCGATCATCGTAGTTTATAATGGGCATATCGTAAATTTTAAGTTAATTTATTCAGCGAGTGTTTGTGGCTAATAGTTAGTCTAGGGACATAGTACATTGTGACATAAAATGGGGCCGTTTCTGAGAGTTATTTTTTTAACCCCATGTTATAGCATAGGCGATCATCGTAGTTTATAATGGGCATATCGTAAATTTTAAGTTAATTTATTCAGCGAGTGTTTGTGGCTAATAGTTAGTCTAGGGACATAGTACATTGTGACATAAAATGGGGCCGTTTCTGAGAGTTATTTTTTTAACCCCATGTTATAGCATAGGCGATCATCGTAGTTTATAATGGGCATATCGTAAATTTTAAGTTAATTTATTCAGCGAGTGTTTGTGGCTAATAGTTAGTCTAGGGACATAGTACATTGTGACATAAAATGGGGCCGTTTCTGAGAGTTATTTTTTTAACCCCATGTTATAGCATAGGCGATCATCGTAGTTTATAATGGGCATATCGTAAATTTTAAGTTAATTTATTCAGCGAGTGTTTGTGGCTAATAGTTAGTCTAGGGACATAGTACATTGTGACATAAAATGGGGCCGTTTCTGAGAGTTATTTTTTTAACCCCATGTTATAGCATAGGCGATCATCGTAGTTTATAATGGGCATATCGTAAATTTTAAGTTAATTTATTCAGCGAGTGTTTGTGGCTAATAGTTAGTCTAGGGACATAGTACATTGTGACATAAAATGGGGCCGTTTCTGAGAGTTATTTTTTTAACCCCATGTTATAGCATAGGCGATCATCGTAGTTTATAATGGGCATATCGTAAATTTTAAGTTAATTTATTCAGCGAGTGTTTGTGGCTAATAGTTAGTCTAGGGACATAGTACATTGTGACATAAAATGGGGCCGTTTCTGAGAGTTATTTTTTTAACCCCATGTTATAGCATAGGCGATCATCGTAGTTTATAATGGGCATATCGTAAATTTTAAGTTAATTTATTCAGCGAGTGTTTGTGGCTAATAGTTAGTCTAGGGACATAGTACATTGTGACATAAAATGGGGCCGTTTCTGAGAGTTATTTTTTTAACCCCATGTTATAGCATAGGCGATCATCGTAGTTTATAATGGGCATATCGTAAATTTTAAGTTAATTTATTCAGCGAGTGTTTGTGGCTAATAGTTAGTCTAGGGACATAGTACATTGTGACATAAAATGGGGCCGTTTCTGAGAGTTATTTTTTTAACCCCATGTTATAGCATAGGCGATCATCGTAGTTTATAATGGGCATATCGTAAATTTTAAGTTAATTTATTCAGCGAGTGTTTGTGGCTAATAGTTAGTCTAGGGACATAGTACATTGTGACATAAAATGGGGCCGTTTCTGAGAGTTATTTTTTTAACCCCATGTTATAGCATAGGCGATCATCGTAGTTTATAATGGGCATATCGTAAATTTTAAGTTAATTTATTCAGCGAGTGTTTGTGGCTAATAGTCAGTCTAGGGACATAGTACATTGTGACATAAAATGGGGCCGTTTCTGAGAGTTATTTTTTTAACCCCATGTTATAGCATAGGCGATCATCGTAGTTTATAATGGGCATATCGTAAATTTTAAGTTAATTTATTCAGCGAGTGTTTGTGGCTAATAGTTAGTCTAGGGACATAGTACATTGTGACATAAAATGGGGCCGTTTCTGAGAGTTATTTTTTTAACCCCATGTTATAGCATAGGCGATCATCGTAGTTTATAATGGGCATATCGTAAATTTTAAGTTAATTTATTCAGCGAGTGTTTGTGGCTAATAGTTAGTCTAGGGACATAGTACATTGTGACATAAAATGGGGCCGTTTCTGAGAGTTATTTTTTTAACCCCATGTTATAGCATAGGCGATCATCGTAGTTTATAATGGGCATATCGTAAATTTTAAGTTAATTTATTCAGCGAGTGTTTGTGGCTAATAGTTAGTCTAGGGACATAGTACATTGTGACATAAAATGGGGCCGTTTCTGAGAGTTATTTTTTTAACCCCATGTTATAGCATAGGCGATCATCGTAGTTTATAATGGGCATATCGTAAATTTTAAGTTAATTTATTCAGCGAGTGTTTGTGGCTAATAGTTAGTCTAGGGACATAGTACATTGTGACATAAAATGGGGCCGTTTCTGAGAGTTATTTTTTTAACCCCATGTTATAGCATAGGCGATCATCGTAGTTTATAATGGGCATATCGTAAATTTTAAGTTAATTTATTCAGCGAGTGTTTGTGGCTAATAGTTAGTCTAGGGACATAGTACATTGTGACATAAAATGGGGCCGTTTCTGAGAGTTATTTTTTTAACCCCATGTTATAGCATAGGCGATCATCGTAGTTTATAATGGGCATATCGTAAATTTTAAGTTAATTTATTCAGCGAGTGTTTGTGGCTAATAGTTAGTCTAGGGACATAGTACATTGTGACATAAAATGGGGCCGTTTCTGAGAGTTATTTTTTTAACCCCATGTTATAGCATAGGCGATCATCGTAGTTTATAATGGGCATATCGTAAATTTTAAGTTAATTTATTCAGCGAGTGTTTGTGGCTAATAGTTAGTCTAGGGACATAGTACACCTGTGACATAAAATGGGGCCGTTTCTGAGAGTTATTTTTTTTAACCCCATGTTATAGCATAGGCGATCATCGTAGTTTATAATGGGCATATCGTAAATTTTAAGTTAATTTATTCAGCGAGTGTTTGTGGCTAATAGTTAGTCTAGGGACATAGTACATTGTGACATAAAATGGGGCCGTTTCTGAGAGTTATTTTTTTAACCCCATGTTATAGCATAGGCGATCATCGTAGTTTATAATGGGCATATCGTAAATTTTAAGTTAATTTATTGCAGCGAGTGTTTGTGGCTAATAGTTAGTCTATGGACATAGTACACTGTGACATAAAATGGGGCCGTTTCTGTGAGAGTTATTTTTTTTAACCCCATGTTATAGCATAGGCGATCATCGTAGTTTATAATGGGCATATCGTAAATTTTAAGTTAATTTATTCAGCGAGTGTTTTGTGGCTAATAGTTAGTCTAGGGGGCTAATAGTTAGTCTAGGGACATAGTACATTGTGACATAAAATGGGGCCGTTTCTGAGAGTTATTTTTTTAACCCCATGTTATAGCATAGGCGATCATCGTAGTTTATAATGGGCATATCGTAAATTTTAAGTTAATTTATTCAGCGAGTGTTTGTGGCTAATAGTTAGTCTAGGGACATAGTACATTGTGACATAAAATGGGGCCGTTTCTGAGAGTTATTTTTTTAACCCCATGTTATAGCATAGGCGATCATCGTAGTTTATAATGGGCATATCGTAAATTTTAAGTTAATTTATTCAGCGAGTGTTTGTGGCTAATAGTTAGTCTAGGGACATAGTACATTGTGACATAAAATGGGGCCGTTTCTGAGAGTTATTTTTTTAACCCCATGTTATAGCATAGGCGATCATCGTAGTTTATAATGGGCATATCGTAAATTTTAAGTTAATTTATTCAGCGAGTGTTTGTGGCTAATAGTTAGTCTAGGGACATAGTACATTGTGACATAAAATGGGGCCGTTTCTGAGAGTTATTTTTTTAACCCCATGTTATAGCATAGGCGATCATCGTAGTTTATAATGGGCATATCGTAAATTTTAAGTTAATTTATTCAGCGAGTGTTTGTGGCTAATAGTTAGTCTAGGGACATAGTACATTGTGACATAAAATGGGGCCGTTTCTGAGAGTTATTTTTTTAACCCCATGTTATAGCATAGGCGATCATCGTAGTTTATAATGGGCATATCGTAAATTTTAAGTTAATTTATTCAGCGAGTGTTTGTGGCTAATAGTTAGTCTAGGGACATAGTACATTGTGACATAAAATGGGGCCGTTTCTGAGAGTTATTTTTTTAACCCCATGTTATAGCATAGGCGATCATCGTAGTTTATAATGGGCATATCGTAAATTTTAAGTTAATTTATTCAGCGAGTGTTTGTGGCTAATAGTTAGTCTAGGGACATAGTACATTGTGACATAAAATGGGGCCGTTTCTGAGAGTTATTTTTTTAACCCCATGTTATAGCATAGGCGATCATCGTAGTTTATAATGGGCATATCGTAAATTTTAAGTTAATTTATTCAGCGAGTGTTTGTGGCTAATAGTTAGTCTAGGGACATAGTACATTGTGACATAAAATGGGGCCGTTTCTGAGAGTTATTTTTTTAACCCCATGTCATAGCATAGGCGATCATCGTAGTTTATAATGGGCATATCGTAAATTTTAAGTTAATTTATTCAGCGAGTGTTTGTGGCTAATAGTTAGTCTAGGGACATAGTACATTGTGACATAAAATGGGGCCGTTTCTGAGAGTTATTTTTTTAACCCCATGTTATAGCATAGGCGATCATCGTAGTTTATAATGGGCATATCGTAAATTTTAAGTTAATTTATTCAGCGAGTGTTTGTGGCTAATAGTTAGTCTAGGGACATAGTACATTGTGACATAAAATGGGGCCGTTTCTGAGAGTTATTTTTTTAACCCCATGTTATAGCATAGGCGATCATCGTAGTTTATAATGGGCATATCGTAAATTTTAAGTTAATTTATTCAGCGAGTGTTTGTGGCTAATAGTTAGTCTAGGGACATAGTACATTGTGACATAAAATGGGGCCGTTTCTGAGAGTTATTTTTTTAACCCCATGTTATAGCATAGGCGATCATCGTAGTTTATAATGGGCATATCGTAAATTTTAAGTTAATTTATTCAGCGAGTGTTTGTGGCTAATAGTTAGTCTAGGGACATAGTACATTGTGACATAAAATGGGGCCGTTTCTGAGAGTTATTTTTTTAACCCCATGTTATAGCATAGGCGATCATCGTAGTTTATAATGGGCATATCGTAAATTTTAAGTTAATTTATTCAGCGAGTGTTTGTGGCTAATAGTTAGTCTAGGGACATAGTACATTGTGACATAAAATGGGGCCGTTTCTGAGAGTTATTTTTTTAACCCCATGTTATAGCATAGGCGATCATCGTAGTTTATAATGGGCATATCGTAAATTTTAAGTTAATTTATTCAGCGAGTGTTTGTGGCTAATAGTTAGTCTAGGGACATAGTACATTGTGACATAAAATGGGGCCGTTTCTGAGAGTTATTTTTTTAACCCCATGTTATAGCATAGGCGATCATCGTAGTTTATAATGGGCATATCGTAAATTTTAAGTTAATTTATTCAGCGAGTGTTTGTGGCTAATAGTTAGTCTAGGGACATAGTACATTGTGACATAAAATGGGGCCGTTTCTGAGAGTTATTTTTTTAACCCCATGTTATAGCATAGGCGATCATCGTAGTTTATAATGGGCATATCGTAAATTTTAAGTTAATTTATTCAGCGAGTGTTTGTGGCTAATAGTTAGTCTAGGGACATAGTACATTGTGACATAAAATGGGGCCGTTTCTGAGAGTTATTTTTTTAACCCCATGTTATAGCATAGGCGATCATCGTAGTTTATAATGGGCATATCGTAAATTTTAAGTTAATTTATTCAGCGAGTGTTTGTGGCCAATAGTTAGTCTAGGAACATAGTACATTGTGACATAAAATGGGGCCGTTTCTGAGAGTTATTTTTTTAACCCCATGTTATAGCATAGGCGATCATCGTAGTTTATAATGGGCATATCGTAAATTTTAAGTTAATTTATTCAGCGAGTGTTTGTGGCTAATAGTTAGTCTAGGGACATAGTACATTGTGACATAAAATGGGGCCGTTTCTGAGAGTTATTTTTTTAACCCCATGTTATAGCATAGGCGATCATCGTAGTTTATAATGGGCATATCGTAAATTTTAAGTTAATTTATTCAGCGAGTGTTTGTGGCTAATAGTTAGTCTAGGGACATAGTACATTGTGACATAAAATGGGGCCGTTTCTGAGAGTTATTTTTTTTAACCCCATGTTATAGCATAGGCGATCATCGTAGTTTATAATGGGCATATCGTAAATTTTAAGTTAATTTATTCAGCGAGTGTTTGTGGCTAATAGTTAGTCTAGGGACATAGTACATTGTGACATAAAATGGGGCCGTTTCTGAGAGTTATTTTTTTAACCCCATGTTATAGCATAGGCGATCATCGTAGTTTATAATGGGCATATCGTAAATTTTAAGTTAATTTATTCAGCGAGTGTTTGTGGCTAATAGTTAGTCTAGGGACATAGTACATTGTGACTTAAAATGGGGCCGTTTCTAAGAGTTATTTTTTTAACCCCATGTTATAGCATAGGCGATCATCGTAGTTTATAATGGGCATATCGTAAATTTTAAGTTAATTTATTCAGCGAGTGTGGCTAATAGTTAGTCTAGGGACATAGTACATTGTGACATAAAATGGGGCCGTTTCTGAGAGTTATTTTTTTAACCCCATGTTATAGCATAGGCGATCATCGTAGTTTATAATGGGCATATCGTAAATTTAAGTTAATTTATTCAGCGAGTGTTTGTGGCTAATAGTTAGTCTAGGGACATAGTACATTGTGACATAAAATGGGGCCGTTTCTGAGAGTTATTTTTTTAACCCCATGTTATAGCATAGGCGATCATCGTAGTTTATAATGGGCATATCGTAAATTTTAAGTTAATTTATTCAGCGAGTGTTTGTGGCTAATAGTTAGTCTAGGGACATAGTACATTGTGACATAAAATGGGGCC
The DNA here is from genome assembly GCA_949152475.1 of Terebella lapidaria. Lineage (NCBI taxonomy): Eukaryota > Metazoa > Annelida > Polychaeta > Terebellida > Terebellidae > Terebella > Terebella lapidaria. The sequence continues at coordinate 38,575 of CASCJZ010000161.1, forward strand.
GTTTCTGAGAGTTATTTTTTTAACCCCATGTTATAGCATAGGCGATCATCGTAGTTTATAATGGGCATATCGTAAATTTTAAGTTAATTTATTCAGCGAGTGTTTGTGGCTAATAGTTAGTCTAGGGACATAGTACATTGTGACATAAAATGGGGCCGTTTCTGAGTATGGAGCGTTTTTAGGGTCAATATTCATTGATATGCATTGTAGATTTTCTTGTTGTGAGTGATTGTTTCAACCGCGAAATTCTTTATTCCACATTGCTGTTTCTAAACTTTCTGTGTCGAATTTACATATTCTTACTGCATAGTTCTAACTTCCATCTCCTTACTGCTTACTTCCAAGTTCTCACTGGTACTTTCTCAATGCTTAATTCATCATGTCAAATTCTAACACCTTTGTCCATGCAAACTATCAAAAACAAATCGCATCTGGCACAATGCATATGGAACTTAGCGCATTGCATTTAGAATATAGCATATCGCATGATGAACAACGCACAAAGAATGAAGCACTCGGCGGTTAGCGCCGCCTGTCGTCATAATGATGCAGTAGTAATTGTTGTGGACAAAATTACTACTGCAACATTATGACGACAGGAGGCGCTGGCCGCACGTAGCCACATGATGTATGAGAAACTAAGACCTCCTTTATCATTGGCGCGACCAACAGGTGCCACACTCATGCAGCTGAGCACAGACCCCCGCACCCTGCCCTGTAAATAAACGAATAGTGAGTCTAGTGAGAGATGATTAATATGAGCCTATTAATAAGATTTCTATGCTCATTAAAATCAATTTTCGATGTGACGTCATGAACACTCATTATAATATAATACACTGTTGCGAATTAAGTGCAATTATCATGACATAGGCCTAAAATTAACATACACAAAATGGTCATTACTTGAGAATGGACAGTGATAATTGAGATGTGAAAAAAAATTCTCAGGAAACTGATGGCTATCTCTTTCAAGGCTAAATATGGTGATCTCTCCAATCATAATTTCTTCATACCGTTAATTTGGCACGATTCCAACTTGTGACAGTAAAGTAGATACACTAGTACTGCGCTACGGTAGTTGTATTGGATTTAACATATAGATCTTATTTACCTGTTTGCCAAATAAAGAGACAACGTAGCACCAAGGGTGATGCAGCTTACCGGCAGATCATGAGAATTACACAGTGTATTGATTTTCCCAGAAACAAATTGTTACTCTGATCTTCAAACCTATTGTCAAAACATGCTCGTAAATGTTGCCAAACACACATTTCCTGTATGGAATATAATACGAAATCAAGTTATATCAAGTTTCTTTCGTTAATGACATTATTCACACACCGTCGATTTAAAAGCAAACAAAACTTATACACATCACAAAGGTACTACATAGAGATTTTGAGGAGAATTGTCTGAATAGTTTTTTGAGAAAAAGTCAAAGACAAAAATCATCGTTTCTTTTGACAAAGTAAGGTCATTTTGACCTTTCAAAGTCATTCAAAATCAAATTCAAGGTCATCATTCAAACTGAAATATATGATTTCCCATTCAAATTGAAACATATGATTTCCCAGAAAGCTCCCATTATGAAAGAAAAATTGGGTGAAATTTTCCCCAAAATTTTCCCAAAAAAGTCCCAAAAATTTTTCAATGGCAAAAAAAAAAAAAGTTTTTGCTGGAAATGGCTCAGAACGAATAGTGGCTCGATTTGGGACAAAAAATAAAAATGGCTGCCACACGCAGACCGGCGATTCAAGGACAATGAAACTTGCCATTGATGTACATGAGGGAGATGTCTTGAAACAAAAAGCGCAAACAGATCAGACAGTTTTCGAGAAAAAGGCCATCAAAGTCCAAAATTAGCCACTTTTCATAAAAAAAATGGCCGCCAAATCGGCAAAAACGATTGAATAATAATAAAAAAAAACGAAAACAAAACGTCTCAGGGTATTAACCCAAGGAATGTTTTAGTAAATTTTCAGAAAAAATCTTCATCAAGGCCCCAAAAAGTTATTTGCCGGACGGTCGACAGACGAACGTACCAATTTTTTAGGTTAAAGGGCTTTCACCATGTTAAATTTCCTCTCTCGTGTGAGCCCCTTATCCCCAAATTAATCCCCAAAATACACGTCTGCTCATAAAAAGTGGATTGGGCTATTTTCAGCTTTTCAAGCCCCTAAACCAGAGAGTGTAGACGGACGACGGACGAAAAACCACGCCAATAGCTTATCGGGCCATGGGTTGGTAAGCTAAAAATACTGCACCGGACCAGCGGTCCATCAAACCAAGGTCTTTCCTTCATCCGGGAGTCTTCAGTTTCTCATTCACAATGTGGCCACTCGACCCGCAGCGCTGTCTGTCGTCATAATAGTGCAGTAGTAATTTTGGCACATGAAATGCTTCATTCGTTATGCTTTGTTCTTCGTGCGATGTGCTTTATTCTAAATGAAATGTGCTAAGTTTCATATGCATTATGCCAGATGCGATTTGTTTTTGATAGTTTGCACGGACAAAGGTGTTAGAATGTGACATGATGAATTAAGCATTGAGAAAGTACCAGTGAGAACTTGGAAGTAAGCAGCAAGGAGATGGGAGTTAGAACTATGCAGTAAGAATATGTAAATTCGACACAGAAAGTTTAGAAACAGCAATGTGTAATAATTAATTTTGCGGTTGAAACAATCAATCACAACAAGAAAATCTACAATGCATGTAAATGAATATTGACCCTAAAAACGCTCCATATCTGAGAGTTATTTTTTTAACCCCATGTTATAGCATAGGCGATCATCGTAGTTTATAATGGGCATATCGTAAATTTTAAGTTAATTTATTCAGCGAGTGTTTGTGGCTAATAGTTAGTCTAGGGACATAGTACATTGTGACATAAAATGGGGCCGTTTCTGAGAGTTATTTTTTTAACCCCATGTTATAGCATAGGCGATCATCGTAGTTTATAATGGGCATATCGTAAATTTTAAGTTAATTTATTCAGCGAGTGTTTGTGGCTAATAGTTAGTCTAGGGACATAGTACATTGTGACATAAAATGGGGCCGTTTCTGAGAGTTATTTTTTTAACCCCATGTTATAGCATAGGCGATCATCGTAGTTTATAATGGGCATATCGTAAATTTTAAGTTAATTTATTCAGCGAGTGTTTGTGGCTAATAGTTAGTCTAGGGACATAGTACATTGTGACATAAAATGGGGCCGTTTCTGAGAGTTATTTTTTTAACCCCATGTTATAGCATAGGCGATCATCGTAGTTTATAATGGGCATATCGTAAATTTTAAGTTAATTTATTCAGCGAGTGTTTGTGGCTAATAGTTAGTCTAGGGACATAGTACATTGTGACATAAAATGGGGCCGTTTCTGAGAGTTATTTTTTTAACCCCATGTTATAGCATAGGCGATCATCGTAGTTTATAATGGGCATATCGTAAATTTTAAGTTAATTTATTCAGCGAGTGTTTGTGGCTAATAGTTAGTCTAGGGACATAGTACATTGTGGGGACATAGTACATTGTGACATAAAATGGGGCCGTTTCTGAGAGTTATTTTTTTAACCCCATGTTATAGCATAGGCGATCATCGTAGTTTATAATGGGCATATCGTAAATTTTAAGTTAATTTATTCAGCGAGTGTTTGTGGCTAATACTTAGTCTAGGGACATAGTACATTGTGACATAAAATGGGGCCGTTTCTGAGAGTTATTTTTTTAACCCCATGTTATAGCATAGGCGATCATCGTAGTTTATAATGGGCATATCGTAAATTTTAAGTTAATTTATTCAGCGAGTGTTTGTGGCTAATAGTTAGTCTAGGGACATAGTACATTGTGACATAAAATGGGGCCGTTTCTGAGAGTTATTTTTTTAACCCCATGTTATAGCATAGGCGATCATCGTAGTTTATAATGGGCATATCGTTAATTTTAAGTTAATTTATTCAGCGAGTGTTTGTGGCTAATAGTTAGTCTAGGGACATAGTACATTGTGACATAAAATGGGGCCGTTTCTGAGAGTTATTTTTTTAACCCCATGTTATAGCATAGGCGATCATCGTAGTTTATAATGGGCATATCGTAAATTTTAAGTTAATTTATTCAGCGAGTGTTTGTGGCTAATAGTTAGTCTAGGGACATAGTACATTGTGACATAAAATGGGGCCGTTTCTGAGAGATATTTTTTTAACCCCATGTTATAGCATAGGCGATCATCGTAGTTTATAATGGGCATATCGTAAATTTTAAGTTAATTTATTCAGCGAGTGTTTGTGGCTAATAGTTAGTCTAGGGACATAGTACATTATGACATAAAATGGGGCCGTTTCTGAGAGTTATTTTTTTAACCCCATGTTATAGCATAGGCGATCATCGTAGTTTATAATGGGCATATCGTAAATTTTAAGTTAATTTATTCAGCGAGTGTTTGTGGCTAATAGTTAGTCTAGGGACATGGTACATTGTGACATAAAATGGGGCCGTTTCTGAGAGTTATTTTTTTAACCCCATGTTATAGCATAGGCGATCATCGTAGTTTATAATGGGCATATCGTAAATTTTAAGTTAATTTATTCAGCGAGTGTTTGTGGCTAATAGTTAGTCTAGGGACATGGTACATTGTGACATAAAATGGGGCCGTTTCTGAGAGTTATTTTTTTAACCCCATGTTATAGCATAGGCGATCATCGTAGTTTATAATGGGCATATCGTAAATTTTAAGTTAATTTATTCAGCGAGTGTTTGTGGCTAATAGTTAGTCTAGGGACATAGTACAATGTGACATAAAATGGGGCCGTTTCTGAGAGTTATTTTTTTAACCCCATATTATAGCATAGTCGATCATCGTAGTTTATAATGGGCATATCGTAAATTTTAAGTTAATTTATTCAGCGAGTGTTTGTGGTTAGTCTAGGGACATAGTACATTGTGACATAAAATGGGGCCGTTTCTGAGAGTTATTTTTTTAACCCCATGTTATAGCATAGGCGATCATCGTAGTTTATAATGGGCATATCCTAAATTTTAAGTTAATTTATTCAGCGAGTGTTTGTGGCTAATAGTTAGTCTAGGGACATAGTACATTGTGACATAAAATGGGGCCGTTTCTGAGAGTTTTTTTTTTAACCCCATGTTATAGCATAGGCGATCATCGTAGTTTATAATGGGCATATCGTAAATTTTAAGTTAATTTATTCAGCGAGTGTTTTTATGGCTAATTGTTAGTCTTGGGACAAAGTACATTGTGACATAAAATGGGGCCGTTTCTGAGAGTTATTTTTTTAACCCCATGTTATAGCATAAGCGATCATCGTAGTTTATAATGGGCATATCGTAAATTTTAAGTTAATTTATTCAGCGAGTGTTTGTGGCTAATAGTTAGTCTAGGGACATAGTACATTGTGACATAAAATGGGGCCGTTTCTGAGAGTTATTTTTTTAACCCCATGTTATAGCATAGGCGATCATCGTAGTTTATAATGGGCATATCGTAAATTTTAAGTTAATTTATTCAGCGAGTGTTTGTGGCTAATAGTTAGTCTAGGGACATAGTACATTGTGACATAAAATGGGGCCGTTTCTGAGAGTTATTTTTTTAACCCCATGTTATAGCATAGGCGATCATCGTAGTTTATAATGGGCATATCGTAAATTTTAAGTTAATTTATTCAGCGAGTGTTTGTGGCTAATAGTTAGTCTAGGGACATAGTACATTGTGACATAAAATGGGGCCGTTTCTGAGAGTTATTTTTTTAACCCCATGTTATAGCATAGGCGATCATCGTAGTTTATAATGGGCATATCGTAAATTTTAAGTTAATTTATTCAGCGAGTGTTTGTGGCTAATAGTTAGTCTAGGGACATAGTACATTGCGACATAAAATGGGGCCGTTTCTGAGAGTTATTTTTTTAACCCCATGTTATAGCATAGGCGATCATCGTAGTTTATAATGGGCATATCGTAAGTTTTAAGTTAATTTATTCAGCGAGTGTTTGTGGCTAATAGTTAGTCTAGGGACATAGTACATTGTGACATAAAATGGGGCCGTTTCTGGGAGTTATTTTTTTAACCCCATGTTATAGCATAGGCGATCATCGTAGTTTATAATGGGCATATCGTTAATTTTAAGTTAATTTATTCAGCGAGTGTTTGTGGCTAATAGTTAGTCTAGGGACATAGTACATTGTGACATAAAATGGGGCCGTTTCTGAGAGTTATTTTTTTAACCCCATGTTATAGCATAGGCGATCATCGTAGTTTATAATGGGCATATCGTAAATTTTAAGTTAATTTATTCAGCGAGTGTTTGTGGCTAATAGTTAGTCTAGGGACATAGTACATTGTGACATAAAATGGGGCCGTTTCTGAGAGATATTTTTTTAACCCCATGTTATAGCATAGGCGATCATCGTAGTTTATAATGGGCATATCGTAAATTTTAAGTTAATTTATTCAGCGAGTGTTTGTGGCTAATAGTTAGTCTAGGGACATAGTACATTATGACATAAAATGGGGCCGTTTCTGAGAGTTATTTTTTTAACCCCATGTTATAGCATAGGCGATCATCGTAGTTTATAATGGGCATATCGTAAATTTTAAGTTAATTTATTCAGCGAGTGTTTGTGGCTAATAGTTAGTCTAGGGACATGGTACATTGTGACATAAAATGGGGCCGTTTCTGAGAGTTATTTTTTTAACCCCATGTTATAGCATAGGCGATCATCGTAGTTTATAATGGGCATATCGTAAATTTTAAGTTAATTTATTCAGCGAGTGTTTGTGGCTAATAGTTAGTCTAGGGACATGGTACATTGTGACATAAAATGGGGCCGTTTCTGAGAGTTATTTTTTTAACCCCATGTTATAGCATAGGCGATCATCGTAGTTTATAATGGGCATATCGTAAATTTTAAGTTAATTTATTCAGCGAGTGTTTGTGGCTAATAGTTAGTCTAGGGACATAGTACAATGTGACATAAAATGGGGCCGTTTCTGAGAGTTATTTTTTTAACCCCATATTATAGCATAGTCGATCATCGTAGTTTATAATGGGCATATCGTAAATTTTAAGTTAATTTATTCAGCGAGTGTTTGTGGTTAGTCTAGGGACATAGTACATTGTGACATAAAATGGGGCCGTTTCTGAGAGTTATTTTTTTAACCCCATGTTATAGCATAGGCGATCATCGTAGTTTATAATGGGCATATCCTAAATTTTAAGTTAATTTATTCAGCGAGTGTTTGTGGCTAATAGTTAGTCTAGGGACATAGTACATTGTGACATAAAATGGGGCCGTTTCTGAGAGTTTTTTTTTTAACCCCATGTTATAGCATAGGCGATCATCGTAGTTTATAATGGGCATATCGTAAATTTTAAGTTAATTTATTCAGCGAGTGTTTTTATGGCTAATTGTTAGTCTTGGGACAAAGTACATTGTGACATAAAATGGGGCCGTTTCTGAGAGTTATTTTTTTAACCCCATGTTATAGCATAAGCGATCATCGTAGTTTATAATGGGCATATCGTAAATTTTAAGTTAATTTATTCAGCGAGTGTTTGTGGCTAATAGTTAGTCTAGGGACATAGTACATTGTGACATAAAATGGGGCCGTTTCTGAGAGTTATTTTTTTAACCCCATGTTATAGCATAGGCGATCATCGTAGTTTATAATGGGCATATCGTAAATTTTAAGTTAATTTATTCAGCGAGTGTTTGTGGCTAATAGTTAGTCTAGGGACATAGTACATTGTGACATAAAATGGGGCCGTTTCTGAGAGTTATTTTTTTAACCTCATGTTATAGCATAGGCGATCATCGTAGTTTATAATGGGCATATCGTAAATTTTAAGTTAATTTATTCAGCGAGTGTTTGTGGCTAATAGTTATTCTAGGGACATAGTACATTGTGACATAAAATGGGCCGTTTCTGAGAGTTATTTTTTAACCCCATGTTATAGCATAGGCGATCATCGTAGTTTATAATGGGCATATCGTAAATTTTAAGTTAATTTATTCAGCGAGTGTTTGTGGCTAATAGCTAGTCTAGGGACATAGTACATTGCGACATAAAATGGGGCCGTTTCTGAGAGTTATTTTTTTAACCCCATGTTATAGCATAGGCGATCATCGTAGTTTATAATGGGCATATCGTAAGTTTTAAGTTAATTTATTCAGCGAGTGTTTGTGGCTAATAGTTAGTCTAGGGACATAGTACATTGTGACATAAAATGGGGCCGTTTCTGGGAGTTATTTTTTTAACCCCATGTTATAGCATAGGCGATCATCGTAGTTTATAATGGGCATATCGTTAATTTTAAGTTAATTTATTCAGCGAGTGTTTGTGGCTAATAGTTAGTCTAGGGACATAGTACATTGTGACATAAAATGGGGCCGTTTCTGAGAGTTATTTTTTTAACCCCATGTTATAGCATAGGCGATCATCGTAGTTTATAATGGGCATATCGTAAATTTTAAGTTAATTTATTCAGCGAGTGTTTGTGGCTAATAGTTAGTCTAGGGACATAGTACATTGTGACATAAAATGGGGCCGTTTCTGAGAGATATTTTTTTAACCCCATGTTATAGCATAGGCGATCATCGTAGTTTATAATGGGCATATCGTAAATTTTAAGTTAATTTATTCAGCGAGTGTTTGTGGCTAATAGTTAGTCTAGGGACATAGTACATTATGACATAAAATGGGGCCGTTTCTGAGAGTTATTTTTTTAACCCCATGTTATAGCATAGGCGATCATCGTAGTTTATAATGGGCATATCGTAAATTTTAAGTTAATTTATTCAGCGAGTGTTTGTGGCTAATAGTTAGTCTAGGGACATGGTACATTGTGACATAAAATGGGGCCGTTTCTGAGAGTTATTTTTTTAACCCCATGTTATAGCATAGGCGATCATCGTAGTTTATAATGGGCATATCGTAAATTTTAAGTTAATTTATTCAGCGAGTGTTTGTGGCTAATAGTTAGTCTAGGGACATGGTACATTGTGACATAAAATGGGGCCGTTTCTGAGAGTTATTTTTTTAACCCCATGTTATAGCATAGGCGATCATCGTAGTTTATAATGGGCATATCGTAAATTTTAAGTTAATTTATTCAGCGAGTGTTTGTGGCTAATAGTTAGTCTAGGGACATAGTACAATGTGACATAAAATGGGGCCGTTTCTGAGAGTTATTTTTTTAACCCCATGTTATAGCATAGTCGATCATCGTAGTTTATAATGGGCATATCGTAAATTTTAAGTTAATTTATTCAGCGAGTGTTTGCGGTTAGTCTAGGGACATAGTACATTGTGACATAAAATGGGGCCGTTTCTGAGAGTTATTTTTTTAACCCCATGTTATAGCATAGGCGATCATCGTAGTTTATAATGGGCATATCGTAAATTTTAAGTTAATTTATTCAGCGAGTGTTTGTGGCTAATAGTTAGTCTAGGGACATAGTACATTGTGACATAAAATGGGGCCGTTTCTGAGAGTTATTTTTTTAACCCCATGTTATAGCATAGGCGATCATCGTAGTTTATAATGGGCATATCGTAAATTTTAAGTTAATTTATTCAGCGAGTGTTTGTGGCTAATAGTTAGTCTAGGGACATAGTACATTGTGACATAAAATGGGGCCGTTTCTGAGAGTTATTTTTTTAACCCCATGTTATAGCATAGGCGATCATCGTAGTTTATAATGGGCATATCGTAAATTTTAAGTTAATTTATTCAGCGAGTGTTTGTGACTAATAGTTAGTCTAGGGACATGGTACATTGTGACATAAAATGGGGCCGTTTCTGAGAGTTATTTTTTTAACCCCATGTTATAGCATAGGCGATCATCGTAGTTTATAATGGGCATATCGTAAATTTTAAGTTAATTTATTCAGCGAGTGTTTGTGGCTAATAGTTAGTCTAGGGACATGGTACATTGTGACATAAAATGGGGCCGTTTCTGAGAGTTATTTTTTTAACCCCATGTTATAGCATAGGCGATCATCGTAGTTTATAATGGGCATATCGTAAATTTTAAGTTAATTTATTCAGCGAGTGTTTGTGGCTAATAGTTAGTCTAGGGACATAGTACAATGTGACATAAAATGGGGCCGTTTCTGAGAGTTATTTTTTTAACCCCATGTTATAGCATAGTCGATCATCGTAGTTTATAATGGGCATATCGTAAATTTTAAGTTAATTTATTCAGCGAGTGTTTGTGGTTAGTCTAGGGACATAGTACATTGTGACATAAAATGGGGCCGTTTCTGAGAGTTATTTTTTTAACCCCATGTTATAGCATAGGCGATCATCGTAGTTTATAATGGGCATATCGTAAATTTTAAGTTAATTTATTCAGCGAGTGTTTGTGGCTAATAGTTAGTCTAGGGACATAGTACATTGTGACATAAAATGGGGCCGTTTCTGAGAGTTATTTTTTTAACCCCATGTTATAGCATAGGCGATCATCGTAGTTTATAATGGGCATATCGTAAATTTTAAGTTAATTTATTCAGCGAGTGTTTGTGGCTAATAGTTAGTCTAGGGACATAGTACATTGTGACATAAAATGGGGCCGTTTCTGAGAGTTATTTTTTTAACCCCATGTTATAGCATAGGCGATCATCGTAGTTTATAATGGGCATATCGTAAATTTTAAGTTAATTTATTCAGCGAGTGTTTGTGGCTAATAGTTAGTCTATGGACATAGTACATTGTGACATAAAATGGGGTCGTTTCTGAGAGTTATTTTTTTAACCCCATGTTATAGCATAGGCGATCATCGTAGTTTATAATGGGCATATCGTACATTTTAAGTTAATTTATTCAGCGAGTGTTTGTGGCTAATAGTTAGTCTAGGGACATAGTACATTGCGACATAAAATGGGGCCGTTTCTGAGAGTTATTTTTTTAACCCCATGTTATAGCATAGGCGATCATCGTAGTTTATAATGGGCATATCGTACATTTTAAGTTAATTTATTCAGCGAGTGTTTGTGGCTAATAGTTAGTCTAGGGACATAGTACATTGCGACATAAAATGGGGCCGTTTCTGAGAGTTATTTTTTTAACCCCATGTTATAGCATAGGCGATCATCGTAGTTTATAATGGGCATATCGTAAGTTTTAAGTTAATTTATTCAGCGAGTGTTTGTGGCTAATAGTTAGTCTAGGGACATAGTACATTGTGACATAAAATGGGGCCGTTTCTGGGAGTTATTTTTTTAACCCCATGTTATAGCATAGGCGATCATCGTAGTTTATAATGGGCATATCGTAAATTTTAAGTTAATTTATTCAGCGAGTGTTTGTTGCTGATAGGTAGTCTAGGGACATAGTACATTGTGACATAAAATGGGGCCGTTTCTGAGAGTTATTTTTTTAACCCCATGTTATAGCATAGGCGATCATCGTAGTTTATAATGGGCATATCGTAAATTTTAAGTTAATTTATTCAGCGAGTGTTTGTGGATAATAGTTAGTCTAGGGACATAGTACATTGTGACATAAAATGGGGCCGTTTCTGAGAGTTATTTTTTTAACCCCATGTTATAGCATAGGCGATCATCGTAGTTTATAATGGGCATATCGTAAATTTTAAGTTAATTTATTCAGCTAGGGACATAGTACATTGTGACATAAAATGGGGCCGTTTCTGAGAGTTATTTTTTTAACCCCATGTTATAGCATAGGCGATCATCGTAGTTTATAATGGGCATATCGTAAATTTTAAGTTAATTTATTCAGCGAGTGTTTGTGGCTAATAGTTAGTCTAGGGACATAGTACATTGTGACATAAAATGGGGCCGTTTCTGAGAGTTATTTTTTTAACCCCATGTTATAGCATAGGCGATCATCGTAGTTTATAATGGGCATATCGTAAATTTTAAGTTAATTTATTCAGCGAGTGTTTGTGGCTTATAGTTAGTCTATGGACATAGTACATTGTGACATAAAATGGGGCCGTTTCTGAGAGTTATTTTTTTAACCCCATGTTATAGCATAGGCGATCATCGTAGTTTATAATGGGCATATCGTAAATTTTAAGTTAATTTATTCAGCGAGTGTTTGTGGCTAATAGTTAGTCTAGGGACATAGTACATTGTGACATAAAATGGGGCCGTTTCTGAGAGTTATTTTTTTAACCCCATCTTATAGCATAGGCGATCATCGTAGTTTATAATGGGCATATCGTCAATTTTAAGTTAATTTATTCAGCGAGTGTTTGTGGCTAATAGTTAGTCTAGGGACATAGTACATTGTGACATAAAATGGGGTCGTTTCTGAGAGTTATTTTTTTAACCCCATGTTATAGCATAGGCGATCATCGTAGTTTATAATGGGCATATCGTAAATTTTAAGTTAATTTATTCAGCGAGTGTTTGTGGCTAATAGTTAGTCTAGGGACATAGTACATTGTGACATAAAATGGGGCCGTTTCTGAGAGTTATTTTTTTAACCCCATGTTATAGCATAGGCGATCATCGTAGTTTATAATGGGCATATCGTAATTTTAAGTTAATTTATTCAGCGAGTGTTTGTGGCTAATAGTTAGTCTAGGGACATAGTACATTGTGACATAAAATGGGGCCGTTTCTGAGAGTTATTTTTTTAACCCCATGTTATAGCATAGGCGATCATCGTAGTTTATAATGGGCATATCGTAAATTTTAAGTTAATTTATTCAGCGAGTGTTTGTGGCTAATAGTTAGTCTAGGGACATAGTACATTGTGACATAAAATGGGGCCGTTTCTGAGAGTTATTTTTTTAACCCCATCTTATAGCATAGGCGATCATCGTAGATTATAATGGGCATATCGTAAATTTTAAGTTAATTTATTCAGCGAGTGTTTGTGGCTAATAGTTAGTCTAGGGACATAGTACATTGTGACATAAAATGGGGCCGTTTCTGAGAGTTATTTTTTTAACCCCATGTTATAGCATAGGCGATCATCGTAGTTTATAATGGGCATATCGTAATTTTAAGTTAATTTATTCAGCGTGTGTTTGTGGCTAATAGTTAGTCTAGGGACATAGTACATTGCGACATAAAATGGGGCCGTTTCTGAGAGTTATTTTTTTAACCCCATGTTATAGCATAGGCGATCATCGTAGTTTATAATGGGCATATCGTACATTTTAAGTTAATTTATTCAGCGAGTGTTTGTGGCTAATAGTTAGTCTAGGGACATAGTACATTGCGACATAAAATGGGGCCGTTTCTGAGAGTTATTTTTTTAACCCCATGTTATAGCATAGGCGATCATCGTAGTTTATAATGGGCATATCGTAAATTTTAAGTTAATTTATTCAGCGAGTGTTTGTGGCTAATAGTTAGTCTAGGGACATAGTACATTGTGACATAAAATGGGGCCGTTTCTGGGAGTTATTTTTTTAACCCCATGTTATAGCATAGGCTATCATCGTAGTTTATAATGGGCATATCGTAAATTTTAAGTTAATTTATTCAGCGAGTGTTTGTTGCTGATAGGTAGTCTAGGGACATAGTACATTGTGACATAAAATGGGGCCGTTTCTGAGAGTTATTTTTTTAACCCCATGTTATAGCATAGGCGATCATCGTAGTTTATAATGGGCATATCGTAAATTTTAAGTTAATTTATTCAGCGAGTGTTTGTGGCTAATAGTTAGTCTAGGGACATAGTACATTGTGACATAAAATGGGGCCGTTTCTGAGAGTTATTTTTTTAACCCCATGTTATAGCATAGGCGATCATCGTAGTTTATAATGGGCATATCGTAAATTTTAAGTTAATTTATTCAGCTAGGGACATAGTACATTGTGACATAAAATGGGGCCGTTTCTGAGAGTTATTTTTTTAACCCCATGTTATAGCATAGGCGATCATCGTAGTTTATAATGGGCATATCGTAAATTTTAAGTTAATTTATTCAGCGAGTGTTTGTGGCTAATAGTTAGTCTAGGGACATAGTACATTGTGACATAAAATGGGGCCGTTTCTGAGAGTTATTTTTTTAACCCCATGTTATAGCATAGGCGATCATCGTAGTTTATAATGGGCATATCGTAAATTTTAAGTTAATTTATTCAGCGAGTGTTTGTGGCTAATAGTTAGTCTATGGACATAGTACATTGTGACATAAAATGGGGCCGTTTCTGAGAGTTATTTTTTTAACCCCATGTTATAGCATAGGCGATCATCGTAGTTTATAATGGGCATATCGTAAATTTTAAGTTAATTTATTCAGCGAGTGTTTGTGGCTAATAGTTAGTCTAGGGACATAGTACATTGTGACATAAAATGGGGCCGTTTCTGAGAGTTATTTTTTTAACCCCATCTTATAGCATAGGCGATCATCGTAGTTTATAATGGGCATATCGTCAATTTTAAGTTAATTTATTCAGCGAGTGTTTGTGGCTAATAGTTAGGCTAGGGACATAGTACATTGTGACATAAAATGGGGCCGTTTCTGAGAGTTATTTTTTTAACCCCATGTTATAGCATAGGCGATCATCGTAGTTTATAATGGGCATATCGTAAATTTTAAGTTAATTTATTCAGCGAGTGTTTGTGGCTAATAGTTAGTCTAGGGACATAGTACATTGTGACATAAAATGGGGCCGTTTCTGAGAGTTATTTTTTTAACCCCATGTTATAGCATAGGCGATCATCGTAGTTTATAATGGGCATATCGTAATTTTAAATTAATTTATTCAGCGAGTGTTTGTGGCTAATAGTTAGTCTAGGGACATAGTACATTGTGACATAAAATGGGGCCGTTTCTGAGAGTTATTTTTTTAACCCCATGTTATAGCATAGGCGATCATCGTAGTTTATAATGGGCATATCGTAAATTTTAAGTTAATTTATTCAGCGAGTGTTTGTGGCTAATAGTTAGTCTAGGGACATAGTACATTGTGACATGAAATGGGGCCGTTTCTGAGAGTTATTTTTTTAACCCCATCTTATAGCATAGGCGATCATCGTAGTTTATAATGGGCATATCGTAAATTTTAAGTTAATTTATTCAGCGAGTGTTTGTGGCTAATAGTTAGTCTATGGACATAGTACATTGTGACATAAAATGGGGCCGTTTCTGAGAGTTATTTTTTTAACCCCATGTTATAGCATAGGCGATCATCGTAGTTTATAATGGGCATATCGTAAATTTTAAGTTAATTTATTCAGCGAGTGTTTGTGGCTAATAGTTAGTCTAGGGACATAGTACATTGTGACATAAAATGGGGCCGTTTCTGAGAGTTATTTTTTTAACCCCATCTTATAGCATAGGCGATCATCGTAGTTTATAATGGGCATATCGTCAATTTTAAGTTAATTTATTCAGCGAGTGTTTGTGGCTAATAGTTAGTCTAGGGACATAGTACATTGTGACATAAAATGGGGCCGTTTCTGAGAGTTATTTTTTTAACCCCATGTTATAGCATAGGCGATCATCGTAGTTTATAATGGGCATATCGTAAATTTTAAGTTAATTTATTCAGCGAGTGTTTGTGGCTAATAGTTAGTCTAGGGACATAGTACATTGTGACATAAAATGGGGCCGTTTCTGAGAGTTATTTTTTTAACCCCATGTTATAGCATAGGCGATCATCGTAGTTTATAATGGGCATATCGTAATTTTAAGTTAATTTATTCAGCGAGTGTTTGTGGCTAATAGTTAGTCTAGGGACATAGTACATTGTGACATAAAATGGGGCCGTTTCTGAGAGTTATTTTTTTAACCCCATGTTATAGCATAGGCGATCATCGTAGTTTATAATGGGCATATCGTAAATTTTAAGTTAATTTATTCAGCGAGTGTTTGTGGCTAATAGTTAGTCTAGGGACATAGTACATTGTGACATAAAATGGGGCCGTTTCTGAGAGTTATTTTTTTAACCCCATGTTATAGCATAGGCGATCATCGTAGTTTATAATGGGCATATCGTAATTTTAAGTTAATTTATTCAGCGAGTGTTTGTGGCTAATAGTTAGTCTAGGGACATAGTACATTGTGACATAAAATGGGCCGTTTCTGAGAGTTATTTTTTTAACCCATGTTATAGCATAGGCGATCATCGTAGTTTATAATGGGCATATCGTAATTTTAAGTTAATTTATTCAGCGAGTGTTTGTGGCTAATAGTTAGTCTAGGGACATAGTACATTGTGACATAAAATGGGGCCGTTTCTGAGAGTTATTTTTTAACCCCATCTTATAGCATAGGCGATCATCGTAGTTTATAATGGGCATATCGTAAATTTTAAGTTAATTTATTCAGCGAGTGTTTGTGGCTAATAGTTAGTCTAGGGACATAGTACATTGTGACATAAAATGGGGCCGTTTCTGAGAGTTATTTTTTTAACCCCATCTTATAGCATAGGCGATCATCGTAGTTTATAATGGGCATATCGTAAATTTTAAGTTAATTTATTCAGCGAGTGTTTGTGGCTAATAGTTAGTCTAGGGACATAGTACATTGTGACATAAAATGGGGCCGTTTCTGAGAGTTATTTTTTTAACCCCATGTTATAGCATAGGCGATCATCGTAGTTTATAATGGGCATATCGTAATTTTAAGTTAATTTATTCAGCGAGTGTTTGTGGCTAATAGTTAGTCTAGGGACATAGTACATTGTGACATAAAATGGGGCCGTTTCTGAGAGTTATTTTTTTAACCCCATGTTATAGCATAGGCGATCATCGTAGTTTATAATGGGCATATCGTAAATTTTAAGTTAATTTATTCAGCGAGTGTTTGTGGCTAATAGTTAGTCTAGGGACATATTACATTGTGACATAAAATGGGGCCGTTTCTGAGAGTTATTTTTTAACCCCATCTTATAGCATAGGCGATCATCGTAGTTTATAATGGGCATATCGTAAATTTTAAGTTAATTTATTCAGCGAGTGTTTGTGGCTAATAGTTAGTCTAGGGACATAGTACATTGTGACATAAAATGGGGCCGTTTCTGAGAGTTATTTTTTAACCCCATGTTATAGCATAGGCGATCATCGTAGTTTATAATGGGCATATCGTAAATTTTAAGTTAATTTATTCAGCGAGTGTTTGTGGCTAATAGTTAGTCTAGGGACATAGTACATTGTGACATAAAATGGGGCCGTTTCTGAGAGTTATTTTTTTAACCCCATGTTATAGCATAGGCGATCATCGTAGTTTATAATGGGCATATCGTAAATTTTAAGTTAATTTATTCAGCGAGTGTTTGTGGCTAATAGTTAGTCTAGGGACATAGTACATTGTGACATAAAATGGGGCCGTTTCTGAGAGTTATTTTTTTTAACCCCATGTTATAGCATAGGCGATCATCGTAGTTTATAATGGGCATATCGTAAATTTTAAGTTAATTTATTCAGCGAGTGTTTGTGGCTAATAGTTAGTCTAGGGACATAGTACATTGTGACATAAA